>UESW01004806.1:0-200314 GCA_900491605.1 Calamus simplicifolius
TATCAACCTATGTTTCCAAAGATAGAGAGATTATTTCAAGTTTGTAAACCCTACGAAAAAACCAAAGAAATCAATTTGTTAAAAGATGACCTTAGTATCCAAAAGATACAGACCTTAAAATATAAAGAACAACAACTGTTAGATCTTAAAAAGGAGATCAAAATAACTAAAATAGAAAAACAGTTACAAGAAGACTTTGGAAAAACAAAAATAAAGGAAATTCAGAGGAAATTAGAAAAAGAATTAGTAGTTAAAACACCGCCTTTTGGGATAGGCAAAAACATCAAGTCAGCCTACCTTACATTAAAAATTTTAAAGAAATAAATATTCCAACTAAAATCTAGACCTATCAGATGAAATGCAAGTAGATATTTAAAAAGGAAATATCAGATCTCTTAGACAAAAAACTCATACGACCAAGTAAGTCTCCTTGGTCATGCTCAGCCTTTTATGTTCAAAAGGCCTCAGAATTAGAAAGAGGAAACTCCTAGATTAGTCATCAATATAACCTCTAAATAAGGTCTAGAATGGATTAGGTATCCTATACCTAACAAAAAGGATCTTTTATCTAGGCTTTACAAAGCAAAATATTCTCTAAGTTTGACATGAAGTCAGGATTTTGGCAAATACAGATAAAGGAAATAGATAGGTACAAAACAGCCTTTACAGTACCCTTTGGGCATTATGAGTGGAATGTAATGCCTTTTGGACTTAAAAACGCCCCAAGTGAATTCCAAAACATGATGAATACGATATTTAACTCAGATCACACTTCATAATAGTTTACATCGATGATGTATTAATCTTCTCGGAAGACTTAAGGCAACATGTCAACACATAAGGCAGTTTCATATCTAGCAAAGCAAAATGGGTTAGTAATTTCAGCCCCTAAGATTAAAATCTTCCAGACTAAAATAAGATTTTTAGGGCACTATATATATCAGGGCACTATTAAGCCCATTGAGAGATCTGTAGAGTTTGCAGACAAATTTCCAGACGAGATTAAGGAGAAAACCCAGTTGCAAAGATTCCTAGGATGCCTTAACTATGTAGCGGACTTTGTCCCAAACCTAAGAATCGTCCTAGAACCTTTGTATGCTCAACTTAGAAAAAAGAAAACAAAATGGACAGAGGAACAAACCCAGGTTGTCAGGAAAGTAAAATGTTGGTCAAGAAACTTCCCTGCCTAAACCTACTAAATCCAGCAGCATTAGTCATTGTTGAAACAGATGCCTCAGACATAGGATTCGGAGGAATTCTTAAACAAAAAATCAGTAATAAGGAAACCTTAGTCAGATATCATTCGGGAATATGGACTAATGCACAAATAAATTACAGTACAATAAAAAAGGAGGTTTTATCAATCGTATCATGCATTCAAAAATTTCAAGAAGATTTATATTTTAAAAAGTTTCTTCTTAGAATTGATTGCAAATCAGTAAAAGATATTTTAGAAAAGGATGTTGAAAATATCATTTCTAAACAAATATTTGCAAGATGGCAAGCTATTTTATCGGTATTTGATTTCGAAATAGAATTTATAAAAGGACAGAAAATAGCCTACCAGACTTTCTAACCAGAGAATTCCTTACAGAACAAAATGTCAGAAAAGCCCAGATCCAAGCCTCCTACGCCAAGCCCATGACCTTGGTACCCCTCAGAACCATCACTCCTATTAAAAACCAGTACTCAGTCCTTGCCTCACCGTCCCAAAGTTACTCCCAGGCCACTCAGAAATGGTCACCTCCTGGCCCAAACCAAACCAAACTAAAATGGTCACTTCCTAGCCCAAATCAGACCAAGCCTAGTCCACCAAGCCCTGATGTGGCCAGACCTAGTCCACCCAGACGACCTCCAGTTAACCCGTACATCCCAAAAAATTGTTCCTTGACAGTGAAACTGTTAGAAAAAGATGAACTGAGTGACCAGCAACTCCTAAACTATCCAGGATTCCCTTCGGTAAATGACAAAAAATCCAATATCATTGCCTACCGGATATGAAGTACCCTTGAAATCCCAAGTATTATGAGTTCATATTGGTAGACTCAGATTCTGCAGAAATAACCCATACTCCAGAGCCCGATTCAAAAGCTATAGCTTATTCGAAGTGCAAAATCCTAAAGTTCATCACCAAAGAAGAATGGGGAAATCCTTATCAGTCCAAAACATTCTCCCAAACCTATTCACCCCCACAATACAACTATTTTGATTATCAAGAGGCCTGGTTCAAAGCCTTCTACCTTAAACCCACAAATCACAGTTGGTTCTTCAGCTTCTGCCAAAAGTTCAACAAAAAAATCCCAAATTGGGTCCATAACTGGTGGATCTACTTTGGATTGGCTAAAGACATATTACCTGAAGAAATACAACACTCATGGGACAATTTCCAAGACAACCTCAGGAACAGCTACTTATGGAAACAAATCCATCATGTTCTCAGTCGAATTCCAAGTCCCATGGATCCTTGGATGGGATTTTACCATCAGCAAGACTCTAGACCATCAATATCCACCCATCCTGGAACGAAGGTTCAGAATCAAATGGTGGAAAAACTTCCAGTCAGGGGAAAGACTACTAATAAGCAACATCAAATTATGGCTTATTACCTATGACCATCCTCAACAATTTCCAAAGCCTGAAAAGGACTCAGTCTCTCCAGCAGCAAGTAACCTCCCAACAGAAAAGAATTGAAGAAAAAACTATTGGAAGAATTATCCCAACTTGGAGACTCAGACAACGAAGAAGACATTGGATCATCACAACCAGACCAACAACAATGCAGTTTGCACAAGACCCCTATGAAGATTACAACATCATATAATCATCATAAGGAAGATAACAAGGCCTTCCAGATAGGCTTTGTCCAAGCACAAACCAGATGTATAGCCCAGATACACAGCCAGTCATTTAGTCTGCAGATAATAAGGCTTTCCAGATAAGCTTTCCAAGCACAATCAGTCCAGTCTGTCAACTCCAGCAACTTCGTACCTGCCGACCACAGTGGCAGCCTGCCAACTCCAAGAATCTCCAACAACCAGATTACAGCCATAACATGTGAAGCTCCAGTAACCCAATCAGACTTTCTTTACCATTGAGAGCACTGTCCTGAAAAAGGTCACAAATGCAGCCGGACATGTGCTGCAGTGCTCGCCAAACGTCCTCAACCACTACCCCTTAGGTGCGAACCAGAACCACGGTCCCACCTCCACCAATAATTGTACCCATTGCCTCCCTCATCATTGTCCTTCCTGACAGCTCAACCTTAAATCATTGTACCTCCATGATCCCACTCCACCAATAATTGTACCCGTCGCCTCCCTCATCATTGTCCTTCCTGACAGCTCCACTTAAATCATTGTACCTCTATGGTCCCACTCCACCAATAATTGTACCCGTTGCCTCCCTCATCATTGTCCTTCCTAACCTTGTGCCATCAAATCATCATCCTTCTCATTGACCACATCTCCGTTACTATTCAAAAGAGGAATGGACCGAGATAGCCTTCCTTCGGCTATAAAAGGAGGGAACCTCCTCCTCATTAGCCAAGTTCCTCAATCCACCTCCACTACCCACTTTTAACTCCATTAGCCTTCATCCTAACCAGGCACCACTCAATATCCTACACTCCATTCAAACCATACCCATCATCAGCCTTACTACCTCCATAACCGCATGTCTCCCTTCGTCTCCGAGGACCTTCTTACCTTCACCAACCTTACCCATGAACTCTTAGACATGATAACCTTCATAAACTCTCAGAAAGCCTCAGACCCTGAACTTGAGCTTATCTACCAAGAGTTTATCAGCCTTGCCATAAAAACCCTTCAGTACCACTCCGAACAGACAGTCCACCAGATAGACCATCTTACTACCCAGATCATCATAAGCCAAGCAGAAGAATTCTACAAACAGTTTGACCTCAGACTATTCCCTGACAACCTGTAACCAAAAGAAGAAATTGATGCCATGAACCCTTCCATGAAAAAACTCCTTGAAGATTGCCAGAAAACCCTAAAACTTATAGACTCCCTAATCAAAACAAATCCAGACCTACTACCACTCCTCCAAAGGATCATAGACAGCGCCACCTGGACTATCATGGCCATTGAAGAACATGAAAACCAGTATTTCGACCTCAGACAGATCCGAGGAAGACTGTAGCAAATCCCCAGAGGCAATTTCATGTAAAAAATCTACTACCAGCTTTTATGTGAAAAACATTAAGATTCAGTTTTTATGTTATTGTGACTTTCTATTCGGTTTTATGCAAGTTTTCCAAGTAATGTACCTTGTAAGCTTAGTATAAGCTTTGCTATAAATAAATATCCAGGTTTAGTCTTTTCAAAAATATTACTGTTCATGCTAACTATTCGAATTACTGTTCATTTTTACTATTCATTTTTACCGTTCATGTTTACTATTCGTGTTACTGTTGATTTTACTATTCATAATTACTATTCACTTTTACTATTCCCACACTTTGAAAATTTTCACCCGTATCTCATTCCGCGAACTTTCTTCTTCATTTTCTTCTATTTGGTTGATTTTTCATATTCTGAACTATCTTCTAGGTCTGAGGGGTAACTTTCTTCACTTTCTGATAACATTAGTTCTAGTATTTTTTCCTTCTGGTTTTCTGGAATATCCATTCCTTGGATTTGAGATATCTTATATTTTTATATTCTTGCTAAAATGGCCCTTTTTTCCACATCGATAGCAGGTTGCTGTTTTCTCCAATTGGTATTATCCCTTTTTTTTGGAGTTTCCTTGAACTTTTGGTCTCTGGATTTCCACTTTTCTTTACTAGGAAAATTCTTCTGTTTATTTGATCTATTTCTAGAGTATGCTGGTCTTTCTACTTTTCTTTTATCTTTCTTCTTTTTCTTAGAAGGAGGTACTAGCACTTCGTATCCGTATTGTTTACAAAATCCTCCTAATTCTTTTCTGGTTGTAAGTTCGTTTCTCTTCAACTTAGACTGGAGTTTCATTTCTGTGCACATCTTTAATGCTGTCGTATTAATGGTTTCAACAATGTTTCCATAGGTAACGTGTCCAGTTAATTTACCCTGGTATTTCTGCTAAGGCTTCACTAACCTTTTCGAGAATAGGCTTGGTAGTCCTGATATGAATTTTTCTTCCAAAAGGGAGAGTTACAATCCTCTCTTTCAAGGACTCGACATAGGAAAACATCCCTATACCACCTGAAGTCTTGCATTTTAGGACATCTGAGTTTCATTAAAAGCATTCGGTTATTCTCTTTTCAGGTGTCGGCTCCAAGTCGTGTATCCAAAAATAGAAAGTTCTGAGTTCGTCGAGGAGTCGGCTCCGAAAAAGTTAAGTGTCGGCTCGCCATGGTCAGGTGTCGGCTCCAAAGACTATAAGTGTCGGCTCCAAGGTAGTCAAAAATTATACGTTGTGTCCCCATGTCGGAGTCGGCTCTAGACACTATAAATGTCGACTTTGAGACTCTGAGTGTCGGCTCCGAAACTCTGGGTGTTGGCTTCAGACTGTATCAAAAATCAGAAAGACATTTGATTGGCCATGAAGTCGGCTCCAGATTTCCTAGGTGTCGACTCCAGGTTCTAATTTTGAAACTTACCTTTGGCACTGATTCAAAATACGTTTCTAAATGTCTTTTGATTAAACAAATATTTTTAAGCCCTGAAACACTTGTTAAATTCATCAGTAACACAATAAATATACTCAATTCCTTTATTAATCATCAAAATCAATATTGAGTCAACACATATAATAAATTTGTGTATTTAAGTTGGTTTGAACATTATTAAAGAATATGTTGTAAGAATTAAAATATTTTGTTGTATATTTAGCCTTCGTAAAATATAGATGGAATTCTATATATTTATTGATGAAAAGTTATTAAAATATAATTATATATATTTAATAATGATTGAATGCCGGGTGATAATCAAATTAATGATTTAGATTGGTTTGTTTGTTATGTTATAACAATTTTTTAAGAAATATTTTATATTATAACTATAATTATTTGGTGCTTATTATCCCCCTCTTCTTTAATTATTTCTTAATTGTGTATATTAGTGATTGTTTCTTGACTTATAATTTGCATCTAGTTCCAAATATAGTTTAATTATGGAAATACATTTTTAAAATTTTTAAAGATATTTCATCATTATATTGCTTAGCTGCAAATAATGGATCCTTGGATATATTAAGTGGTTTAGAAATTGTAATTGATTAATATCATAAACTAGTGTAGATTTAAACATTTAAAAGAAGAAAATAATAATTATTTTGAAATGTATGATATATGAATCCTAGTAAGGAAGTAAAAAGCTCATTTTTAGTGGATCATTTAAGTAGTGGTAGAGCTAAAAATTTTATGTAGTTATTATTAAATAAAAAATAAATATATAGCCATAAGAATTCTTCTTTCCTTAATAAACTTTTTTTAATTTACAAAATGACTTCATCAAGTTTCTCACCTTGAAGAGTTGAAAAATTTTGATATTTTATCATGATGTAAAGCTATTGAAAATAATTATCCTATACTTGCCATGATAACACATAAACTTTTAACACTTCTGATATTTATAGTAGCATCAGAGTTTGCTTTGTTTATAATATGATCATAAGATCAAAGAAGATAATTCAAGTCTTAGAGAGGGTAGAATAATTTTATTCAAATTACAGTCCTAAATAATAAGTATAATTTTATTCCAAATTAGTTGTAATCATTTTTTAAAAAAAATATTTTTAAATTAATTGGTATTTATAAAATTTTAAACAAAATCTTAACTAATTTTATTTCATTATTTGTAATTTGTATATATTATGATTAAAAAATCAATATAAACGCTATTTTTTTCATTATTTTTGAATCAAATTTACTTTTTAAAAATTATAATTAATATATATTTTAAAAAGTTTATATAAAATTTTAAAAGAGGATATTTTTAATCGATTTCATGCAGCTTGGGAAGAGGCTCAGATGAATTGAGTTGAGTTGAGTTAATGGTCTTTTTAGGCCGTGCTGACGCAATAAACCATACCGAGCTACTGATAAAAACTGAAGCCAGTTAGTTGATTCAACCTATTTTTTAATCTATTATCTATAGATAAAAACTGAAGCCAAGAGAAGGCGATCCCAGCTTCAATTCCTCAAATGACATATGCGTGCTTGAATTTAATAAATATAAAGAACTTTTTTACTCATAAAATGCTATTTCTTGGACCTAAGGTGTGTGGTGCAATGACAATAATTTAACCCCATTGATTGGGGTTCCACTCTTGCTATGTTTTTTAACCAGATTTTTTTTTTAAAGCCTGTTCTTTTTCTCTTATCCCATAATAAACAATTTTTAATCAAAAACTTTATTTTATGTTAAACTATTATTTTTTTAGTCAATGATTTCTTTTAAAAAAATGAGAAACTTTTTTTCATCCTTTTTTACATTAAATTATTAAATTTTCACCCTATCAAAAATTTTCTAGTTGGTTTAAATTTTTTTACCTGATCAAATTATTAATTATTTTTTTCCTGATCTAAGTCACATTATTTTAATTTATTCTTGGTTCAAGTGTATAACTAATATATGATTACATAATGGTTGAGCTGATGTTGTAGCTCTAAAAATACTATATAATGTAAAAATACAGATTTTTAAAATATTTTACAAAATTATATATTTCATATTATTTTATAAAATAATTAATTAATTTATAAAATTGATTTATAAAAAAATCATAAATTTTATCTTACTTTTATTTTTTAAATGTTAGTCAAATCAGCAAAAAAAAAATCTAAATTTTAACTCTTTTTATCTTATCTCAAAATTTTAAATTTAAATTAAATCAACACCTATGTGACTATAAAAATTATATATATTATATTATATTATAGAATAACGGATCAATCTATAAAATGTATCTATAAAAATATTTTTAAATTTCAAAACTTTTTATTTTGTTTTCAATTTAAATCAAATTAGTGCAAAAAATCTAAATTTAAAAATCTTTATCTTAGTTTTATTTTTAAATTCAAATCAAATCATCACTTATGCTATTATAAAATATTTATATTTTATATTATTTTGTAGAATAATATTAGATATATTAGAATAGAAACTCTCTAAAATATTTACAATGATCATTATTTTGAGATTTGATCCATTCTTTAATTAAGTGGTGTTTAAGAAGGAACTGGGTTAGAGATGGTTGGAGAATTCTAATATTTCAGTTTTGAGTTTTTTTTGAACGTGAGTTGGATAAAATGTCTCTTAATATGCACTGAATATGGAAGAGGAATTTAATATTAGATGACATTCAAGGTTTTTTCTTTAAATAGTTAAGTATCATGAAAAAGTATTTGTTTGATACATTCTATAACAACAAGTGTGCATCCTTTTCTTTGTATGAAGGGAAGTTTGGATCAAAAAAATCATGATTTACTTTTTCAAAGAAAGACAAAAAAATAAGGTTAAAATTTTTAGTTATGTTATATGTTTAGCTAATCCATAATTTCAATATTTCATTAAAAATTTTATGTTTTTTAATTAAGATGAGTCTGTTTTTTAACTATTAAGATGTTGCAAGGTCAACCAATGCCAATAATAAAAATGTCAACAATTATTCTTAACTATTAATATAGAATAAAGAAAGTAGTAATATGCATAAAGAAAATAAATACATTTTATATAATTTAAAATACTTATAATTAAGTTTAATTTTTTAATTTTTTTAAAATTTTAAATGCAACATGATGAAATAATATGTTTAAATCATAAAATTTGATTTGTTTAAATAATTTTATAATTATGTTTAATTAATTAAAGATCATATGTTTTATATGATTTTTTTCTCTAATAAAAAAAAAATAAATACTGATAATCTAAAAAAAAATTAAATTATTTATATAATTTAATTTACCACGCTTCGCTGCACCAGCAGTTGCATGTGCCCCGCGCACAGCGATGTACGATTAGTTTCCTTTAAAAAGACGGCATACGTACGAAACAACAAACCGGAGTTTAGCGAACATGGTATCGCCGTGCTTTGGTAGCCCGAAACCCGACCCAATCCGGAGGAGAAACTTGGGGAGGAAGAAACATGGGCGCACCTTCCGACGGTCCGCGCCCGACGACTGGAATCTTCTCTCTCCCCTTCCTTTTTCTTTTTTAATCTTCGCCCCACTCTTCAACCATTTCTCCTCCTGCTCCCTCGAGCGCGAGGCTTTCTTCAAGGAAGAGAAGAGAGATATCTCCTCCCATGGCTTCTTCGTCCCCGCTTCCTCCTCTCTCTAAAAAAACAGATCCTTTTTCATCCCGTTAGAGCCATTATTATGCCTGAATATCTCTTGTATCTTATCCTTGTCCTTCTTCTCCTTACTTCTCCCTCCCCCTCCTTTGTTCCAGACGATCGAAATCTCTCACAGAAGCTCCTGATCTTGGCCGAATTCCTTGCGGATCTGCTCCTCCTGGAGCTGCGCGTCCGCGCCCGGCGCCTCCTTCCTGCCCCCCACTGCTCCCTCCACACGCTCCACTGCTTGTTCGACCAGCGACTCCGCCGCATCCGCATCCTCTCCATCCGTTTGAAACCCCTCCTCGCATGATCTCCCGCCCCCGCCATTTTATCATTTCTTCCCGCCGTCACCGTCCCCCCCCTTCTTTCTTCTCTTCCTCCTAGTTTTTTATGCGGTTCTTGAAATCTTGGTGGCTATGCCGGTTTCTCTCTTGCCCTTCCCTCCGATGGATGCCGTGCCATGAGTTCATGATGTTGCTGAGTCCCCCCCTCTCTCACTTTCCAAGGGAGAGCGGGGCCGGGGCATCTGGAAATGAGCCTAATGGAAAGGGGAGCGGGATGTCTCTTCTGAGGTGGTGGTGGTGGTGGCCTGGGGTTGATACGCTCAAGCTTTTTCTTTTGCTTCTCTTGATATCGACCATGTTCGCAGAGGTCCGTTACATCACCTCTTCCTCCATGCTCCCTACTTTTCATGCTGGCGATCGGATCATCGCCGAAAAGGTGAGGAAGCTACCCATTGTTGGATTTCTCTGTCCATATGAAATTTTGTGGCTTCTGTTTTAGTTTCTTATTTAATGTTGGCTTTCTTTTTTTCCAGGTTTCATACTATTTCAGGAGCCCTTCTGTGGATGATATTGTGCTTTTCAAGCCACCTAATGGTTTACAGGTTTTGGTTTGGCCTTGAGAAATGTTTTCAATAAACTTTCTGCTCTTATTCGTAGTTTGGTCTCTCATGTTGGAGCCGTTTGTAGGATTTTGGATTCAAGAAGGATGATGTTTTCATAAAAAGAATTGTTGCAAAGGCTGGAGACTATGTCGAGGTGCACTTTTTTTTTTTCCTTGTTGAAATGTGAGATCTGATTTGCATATGATGGAATGACTGTCTAAGGTCAAGTTAGGTGTGTAGTGAATGCTGTGACTAATTGCTTAGAATGTTTGCGAGATTGTTAAAATGACAATATAGAGATTTTCTTTCCATCTTTCAATGGACTAGTTTATCCATTTCTAAGTAATCATCACATGGAATTTTTTTGAACATCTGTACAGAGTTTTAAGAGTTTATGTACAGACCTTTCAGGTGGATATGAATTTAATTTTCAAGAACATAGCTGTTGCATGTTAATTGCAGTAAAATAGCGAAAATATGGATGGCCTATGCAGTATAGAAAACTTGCAATTGTTGGATCTTTGGATGATCATATTGCTATGGTCATGAAAGAACCCAAAGAACTGTACAATGCTATAAACTCATTAAGAATCAGCATTTCATGGATCAAGCTGTTTTTAGAGTATTAGCAAGAACACTAAAAGATGATGAGCACCAATATGATATTGGCTTTATTATTTGTTGATGAGGAATTGGAAGTAAGAGGTGAGTTCTGCTCTTTTAATGCTGGAAATAGAAGATGCGTGCTTAACACTCTTGAGAGGACATGAATAAGTTGTAAGTAGGATTAGGTGGTGTGTTAGAAGAAATTGCTCTCTTGATATGGTCAAGAAAATGTTTCTACACAAGAAAAAAATTAAGATAGTTCTGGACCAATTTCAATGGTTATCACTTAATTTGGAAATCCACAACAGATTTATGAAGTAAAACACTTCAAGAAGTTCTAGCTACAAAATAACTTCAAACTTTTGCAGTGTTCGAAAACATTTCTCATAAGCACGTGTCAGCTCAAAAGAGAGCCTAACGTGGTTGCAGAAGTGCTAAGTATGTTTTTATGCATTCATGTAATGCAGAGGACCATACTTTACTGAGCTAAACTATGGAGGGATCGTTAGAGATATTGAGGAGTTCAGTAAAGAAGAAAAAGAGAATCAGGATACTCAAGAACATTGGTGTTATCTAAAGAAGCTGATCTAGTATATGGACAGCCCAAATGCCTACTGCTGACTCAATAATAATTTCACTCACCCATGACTAGTGTTTGCTGGACGCATAAAGAACTGGTTCTTTTGGTGCATCCTGACACTTCGACACTAGAGTCTTTGTGATGCTCCCTAACACTTCAAATTGGCCAACCATGGTATTCTTATGGATACTTGCTAAATTTTGGTACTTATTGCTGGAACTTTTCAACCCTAATATATCTTTCAGAAAAGGTTTATGAAATCTTTCTAATTCGAAAGTGACAAGTGCAACATATTCTTCATATACTTATACATACGTGCATATATACATTTGCTTGCATGCTTGAATGAATGGAGGGCTGGATGGATGGCTGACATTATATGGACATGTCTCTATATTCGACTTTCTTTGGAAGTGCCTATCTGAGTCTTCTGGACATTTCAACACTTTATACAGGTAACCTTACTCATGATGCTTATCTGCACCAAAGGATTGTCCAATATGTAAAGTGTCTATAAATCATAACTGATCCTTTTTGTCTCATCTGCGAATTTGAAATGCAAGATAGAAATGCTATTAGAGATTTGTAAAGAGTGTTGTGGACCAAATTAATAATATAATCGACAAGCTATAATAGAGTGATCACATTGCTTGATTAGAAAGAGTAAACTGCAAAGAGTAAGCTGCTTCTACTTTTTGCCCGAATGAGATTCCTTAGAAAATTTTATATCTATGTAGAAAGTAATTTTCCATTCAAAGGTTTGCATGAGCACTATATAGAATTTGCTAACAAAATATAAATCTTCTAGTAACATGCTAGGTAAAGCATCTAGGTCCCACCTAGATAATGTTTTTCTTGTGATGCCACAAGCAACAGTTGTCACACCCTAGATCTTAGGATGGATCTCGGAGGTAACAACCCGCCGTACGCTAGGCGTGCAAGGCATCCAATAACAAAAGTCATCATTTATCTAAGGGATTAAGAATTAGCGTTCAGAGAATGAAATAAAATTTTCATTATAACTTGAATAACATAACTGATATGACAACTATCAAGTCTAAATAACTCTCAAGATAACTACTACAAGCAGGTACTGCTTTTTACCGAGGTTCTTCATCATTTTTTGGGTTTGATAAACAATGAAGATAATTTAATGAGTGCACACTAAGAAAATAAGACTAATTATAAACTTATCATTCAAGAGATTAATATTTTTAAAACTTTCAAGAGCAAGCATAGCTTAATTATATCTTATAAAACTGATGATTCCTAAAGTATATACATGCTAGTATATAACATACTGTCTCTATTTTAGACTCTCATGTTATCAAGGTGTACATGTCTTCACTTATTAAAATTTATTATGGTTATCATGTTATCATCTTTAATCATTATTTTAAGCTTGCATGTTATTTTGTTACGAATATGCCATGGTCATGAACTACAATCACATATGTATTTGTAACAGGGTCAGAGCACCATATTTAACCTTGTGGATGGGGGATATATCCTTCATATGTATCTCACCTTCATCAAGTCATCATAGTGGAGCATGGGTGCCATATTTAATTATTTAGAAAAATTTCTTAGATAACAATATATTAGTTTTATTATCTTTATTTATTATTTTTATTTTCATAATAATACAAATTTTTAACTTTTATATTATTTATTTTTTATTATTATAGTAAATAATTATGCACAAATTAATCAGTAATAGTAGGCATTATAATTTAATATTTTTTTGCACATTCATAAGCAAGAAAATCTAAATATTCAAAATGATAAAAACGTAATAATGATTCATGCTTCAACTAACAATGCTTATCTAAACATTAATAATTAATCATAAATTATATAAGAATTTAGAATTAAGTAATTTAATAAAATTACTAATTTATAATTAGCCTACTTACCTCCTTTGCTAAGTGTCAATTCAATTCGAACCGTTGATTATCTACACAACATTTAATAAAAAATTTCTATCACCCCATGGCATGATAGCTAATATATAATTTCTAAAATACTCATTCTAACTTAAACTCAGCCCAACTCTATTCTACACTTGGACTTGCTTGGACCAAAATCTTGAGCGAAGGTCTAATTAAGCCTGGCTCTCAACCAGACTAGAACCTACATCTACCATAGATCATCTGGTTTATACCACTTGATTAGGCAACATGCACTAGACTCCAATTAAGTTGAACCAATTTCAAATTAAAGCTAGTCGGGTTACACTAATGTCTAAGCCAAGGTTGGTCTAGGCTTAATAATTAATTAAACCAACCTCAAACCCACACCAACAAGTTTAGATCTTAAGAGTCCCAACAACAAGAACCCAATCCCCATTTGGCTTTAAATAAGTTCATGACCAGGCTTCAAAATAGGTTAAACCAAATTAGATAAAGGCTCATTTCACAGAGAACCTATTGAACGAACAGAGAACTCCTTATGACTCGACCCTTTTGCCATGGACCGACCATGGTTGACCTTCTGGCCGGCCATGGCACTGTTGGAACTTGGCCAAACTCCAGCTGTGGCTGGGCCCTAGACCAGGCAAGTGCCCAATTGAGCTCCCACTTGGAATCAGCCACCCAGCAAGCTGAAGACACACGGACATGGCAAATCACCTAAGGAAATAGGCAGGTTTTTTTTTTTTTTTGGCCTTGATTTTTTGCTACCACCGACCATCACCAGATCTGATTATGAGCAAGAGTCTGATCAACTCTTGATGCGGGTTCTTGCCATTAAACATAATCGTGAGACTCGACACCCACAAAAAGAAATAGGGCATTGCCCATCCCATGGCTAAACCCAATCTCTGACAATCGTCGAGTTGCTAGGATGAAGAAATAGATGAGGCAGTCAAGCCTCTTACCTACACTCATCGTTGGAGAGGACATGGATGCAGGTGAGCACAGCCATTTGAAGCTTTTGTTCTAACTGAAACAGACACCAAACACCATTAGACTCCGATTTTCTCCACTAAAATCCATCATAAAATATATGCTGTTGTGGTTTAAGAGAAGGCAAATAAGTGGTCCAGGATTTTGAGTTCATACCTGAGTGGGATGGATCTACTTCAAATAAGGCGATCACTGCCCTTCACATGGCTTCTTCCCGAGGTTTTAAATGTTTAACGATGGTTGGGGAGATGAGTTTCAAGGTGATTTAAAATCACCCTGCCAACGATCAATTAGGGATCACAGGGATGTAGAGGTTCATGGCGAAACAGCCTCCTCCTCTTGCTTCGAGTGTTACACCCACAGACTGGTTCCCTGGTGAGGGCTTCTCCTGCTTCGACTGTTACGCCCACAGACTGGTCCCCTGGTTGAGCCAGACTGGCCGAATGGGCCAGGCCTGGTTCAACTAGGACGGGCCTTACAACAGTAGTTCAAGATACTGGGCTGACTGCTTGATTTGGTATCCCAGAGGCAATCTCCATATTGATAGATGTTGGCCCATATAGCAATCCAAGAGGGGGGGTGAATTGGGTTCTTTAAAATTTTAAACACTTTAAAACTTAAAGTCAATTAGGTGCGCAAGTGAAGGTGATGCAGTAAGTAAAGAGCACAATATAAGTGAGAGAGATAGAGAGAGACAAAGCATGGCAAACACAAAGATTTTATAGTGGTTCGGTGTATCCAACCTACGTCCACTCTCAAAGCAGCACTTAGGTCCACACTATAATCCACTTGATTACAGTCGAGTTGTTTTACAAGCTCACAACCCAAACTTGTTTTTTGTCCGGGATCACAACGAACCCAGTTGGTTTTCATAGGCTTACCAGCACAAAATCTAACCACAAGCTATCCTTAGCTTGTCCTGAGGTATACTACCTCCACTAATTCAATCCTCAGATTGAATCAGCAAACAACAATGAAAAATATAGTTTTGAATACAAAACAGCTTCTCAAATGAGCAAATATGTAATTAAATAAACAAAGGTAAAAAAAGCCTATTTGAAGCGATTTGGATGTGTGCTTTTCTTCTTTTCCTCTTCTTTCTTAATGATTGAATCAGGCCTCAGCTCAGATTCTCATAGAAATCAGAGTTGAGAAGTTGGGAAAAAATAAAGCTTTTGCTTTCTTCCTTTTCACTTGGGAAATCCTTCGATTTTGAGCTTTGAATGCTTTGGATTTCACTTTGGACTCTCTAGGATCGATGGATTTGAGCTCTAGTCTTTCCTCTTTGATTTCTCTCTATTTTTTTCACAAGATTTTTCGATTTTTCACAAAATATCTCTTTTTTTCTGTCTCTCTTTTTAAACGGACGAATCCCCTTTTTATAGACTTTTTAGTCCAAGGTTTTTGATGGAAAACTAGCCGTTATGAGATGCTTGGATGTTTCTACACAAAGAAAAATAGCCGTTAGAGGTTGGTGAGAAAAATATTACCGTTGGAGCTGATCTGTCACTTTTGAAAATCCGCATCTGATATGTTGGAGTCAGCTCCAGCTTTTTATATGTCGGCTCCAGATCGGGGTGTCCAAAAATAGTAACAAAAGATCGTTGAGGAGTCGGCTCGAAAAAGTTAAGTGTCGGCTCGATGCATTCGGGAGTCGGCTCCAGAATCCAAAAGTGTCGACTCTAACAATGTCCAAAAAACATGTCTCTGTACTCAGGTTAGAGTCGGCTCCAAAACTTAGGTGTCGGTTCCCGAACTCTAGGTGTCGGCTCCAAAAACTGACGCAGAAGGCACTTCTCTTTATCTCAGGTTGGAGTCGGCTCCAGAGTTTTAGGTGTCGACTCCGGACCGTGCCGAAATTCCAAAAAGGTTCTGATACGCCTGGGGTCGGCTCCGGACTATTGAGGTATCGACTTTAAGTTCTGAACTTAAATAATTTCCATTAAAATTTGATTCAAAACTTATTTCCTTATTCCTTTTGACTGATTAACCATTCTTAATGCTTGAAACACTTCTCAAATTTGTCAAAACATAATGAATATACTCATGTCTTTTGTTAATCATCAAAATCAATAATTGGATCAACAATCTCCCTTTTTGATGATGACAAAAATATTGAGTATATGCATGATTAAACAATGAAGGTTTCAAAGTAAATTTTAAGATCTCATAGTTAAGCTCCCCCTGAATGAGATAGCTCCCCCTATGATACTCAATTTAACATATTTTCTTCTTAACAGTCAATGCAATTAAGTTCATTTAATGCTTGATACCAATTACTTAATGAAATTCATTCAATGTATATTATATATAATTATCTTCTCTCCCCTTTGTACATTTAATTGTAACTTTTATTATGCATATATAAATATCATTTACTTCTCCCCTTTTTTGTAATCAACAAAAAGGTTAAGAAGTTGCATGTAGTATAGATCAATGCATTAAACATAAGTGAATTAAAACTCAATTCAAGTCACTCAATATCAAGGTTCAAAGATAATATTCATTTAAGTATCAAAACATTACATCATTCAACTATATCAAAATGTTGCTTCCATTACATCAAAATCCTAAACATCGAGTTCTAATTACATCAAAAGAAAAGCTTCATTACATAAAAAATTCAAATTAAACTTCAGTACAACAAAAGGTAGAAATATCAAATTCTAAAACGTTTCTTGAGTTCTTCTAATAGATTTCCCATTCCATCCCTTTGAACTCTGATAAATTCATTTAACCTTCTATCAAAGAATGCAGATGCAGCTGTGATTTTCTCCTGAAGTTTTGCATTGCATCTAGAATAAGTTTCAGAATCTCCTCCAATTTCTTTGAGTTCCTCAAATATATGCATTAGATCAGTCTTCAAAGCTTCTGAAGAAGATCCAAGAGTGGATTTCATCTTGCTCACTCTATCATCCAATGAATAAAACATTTCTCTTAAGCTCATAAGGCTATTGTCTATCTCAGTCTTCATCTCTTCTTTATGAGTATTAAATAACTCTTTAAGTTGCTCTAATTGGATAGCAGAAAAACCAGCAGATGACTGAATTGAAGAGGAAGGAGCAGGTGGAGCAGGAGGTACACAATGACTGGGGCCAGGTGAGCTGTGCCTCACTAATGGTCTTGCCTCAGAAGGGCCAGGCTAGAAGTCTCAGCTACTCTATCTTCAGAATGATCTTTCCTCTCCCACTGACCATTAATTTTCACAAAGCCCATCCGATGAATAGTGGCAAGGCTGTAGTAGTCTGTATGCCTAAGATTTTTTATGGGTTTACTGTTAGAAATTATCACTCCTTGGCTTTGGAATACTAAGGTCAAAACCATATCATAGGGTAGGGAGGATCTCTTTTTACCACCAGCTTCAGCTATATACCAAATTATCATGCCAGGCAAATTGATAGGCTGATCGGTAATCATACTATCCATAACAGCAATGTCTCGCTCCGAGACATTCAAAACGTCATATTTTCGGAAACAAGATTCTACTGCAAATATTGTGAAGCAATCTCAGTTCCAAAGGCAGTTGGTTAGCTCTTATTTCTTCAAACTCTTGCACATCTCTGCCTAACATCCTTGACAATGCGGCACTCCTGTTGCTATGGACATTGGCTATAACTCCGATAACAGGGATTTCAAGCAGATTTTCCAAAATCTCAGATGTAAGGTGAACCCTAACCCCTATGACAAAACTGTCAATCCCGCCATCACCTTTAGAAAGATTTAAATAGAACTCCTTAACCAAGGCGGGGTATGTCGGAACATCTAGGGAACAGATTTTTTTCTCAACCCATATCTTTGATTTGTCTTCCAATTGAAAAACTCTCGTATTCAAATAATCCAAAATTGACCTTTCTTTTCATTGTTATGACTCTACCAGCTAGTAAATCTACCTAAGAAGAAGTAGGTCCAGACACGGCGCTAGGCGTTGATGAAAAGAAGATGAATCCGTGCTTGGCGAAGGCTCACGGACAGGATGCCTCATGGTCCGCTTCCTCGTTGCCACGAGAGCTTCAAAAATTGATCCGCATAGGTGCCATTGAGACCTAAGGAATAGTAGATTTGAGAGATTTTTGGGTTTGGAAGGCTTGGAGAGGATTTTGGAAAAGATGGAGAGTGAATAGGGCCGAAAGGGTGTCGACTCTGCCCTAATATAGCCAAAATGGGTCCACAAGGTGTCGACTCCCGCAAAGTCGGGTGTCGGCTTCAAGTCGCTAACTCAGTTAGCGCTCGAATTGGAGTCGGCTCCGTTAAGGCGGGTGTTGGCTCCAAGGTCCCAGACCGAGAGCGACACAGAAGAGGTGTCGACTCCACTAATAGGGGTGTCGACTCCACTGACAGTTTCAGAAAAAATAAAAAGAGTTTCAAAGATCCGAAACTTATCAAAAGAAAATCAATAAATTTTGGATAAAATCCTTGGATTGTAGAGAATCAAATGGTTCAAATATCTAGATGAATTGTTCTTAGAACCATGAAAGATTTTTCAAGAAAATTGAATGAATTTTAGATAGTTAATCTTAAGGGTTTTAAAATCATTTCAGTGGATCACAAATCCCTAACTCTTCTATAAGATAACAAAATCTCTCTTTACTTAAAGGTTTTGTAAATATATCAGTTAATTATTCATCAGTACAAACATAATCAAGACAAATGTCATTATTAGCTACATGTTCTCTACTAAAATGATATTTAATTTCAATGTGCTTAATTCTTGAATGTTGGATTGGATTTTTTGTTAAGTTTATTGCACTAGTGTTATCACATCTAATAGGAGTTTTATCAAGTGTTATGCCATAATCTTCAAGTTGTCGCTTAATCTAAAGGATTTGAGCACAGTAACTTCCAGCTGCAACATATTCAGCCTCAGCATCTGATAGTGTAACCGAATTTTGCTTTTTGCTAAACTAAGAGATTAAGTTACTTCCTAAAAATTGATATGCATCACTTGTACTTTTTCTATCTAATTTACATCCAGCATAGTCAGAATCTGAATAAGCAATTAAATTTAGTGTAGAGTCTTTAGAATATCATAATCCTATATTTTTTGTTCTACTTAAATATCTAAGTATTCTTTTTACAGCAATTAAGTGAGATTCTTTAGGTTCTGACTGAAATCTAGCACATAGACAACAAACATAATATCTATTCTATTTGCTGTTAAGTAAAGTAGAGATCCGATTATACCTCTATAATGCTTTTGATCAACTTTTTTACCATCTTCATCTTTATCCAATTTGCATGAAGAACTCATAGGTGTTCTAAGGGGTTTGATTGATTCCATTCCAAACTTCTTGAGAATTTTCATTGTGTACTTTGTTTGGTTGATGAAAATCCCTCTTTACTTTGTTTGATTTGAAGTCCGAAGAAATTGAGTTTTCCCATCATGCTTATCTCAAACTCACCCTGCATTACTTAGCAAACTCTTGACACAAGAGATTGTTAGTAGCATCAAATATAATATCATCTACATAGATTTATACTACCAATAAATTTTTATCTTTTCTCTTCAAAAATAAGATTTTATCAACATTTCCTTTAGAAAAATTATTTTAATTAGAAATTTTCTTAACCTATCATACCAAGCTTTAGGTGCTTGTTTTAAACCATAAAGTGCTTTATGTAATTTAAAAACATGATTTAGAAATTCATGATCTTCAAAAACAGGTGGTTGTTCTACAAAAAACTTCTTTATTTATAAAACTATTTAAAAATACACTTTTAACATCTATTTGAAATAAATTGATGTTCATATGACATGCAAATGCAAGTAATAGTCTAATTGCTTCTAATCTAGCTACAGGTGTAAAGGTTTCATCAAAATCAATTCCTTCTTCTTGATTATATCCTTTTGCAACTAATTTAGTTTTATTTTTAATTACTATGCCATTTTCATCTAATTTATTTCTAAATACCCATTTAGATCTATAACTAAGTGATCTTTAGGTGTATCAATTAAGGACCATACATTATTCTAGTAAATTGATTTAATTTTCCTTGCATAGCTAACATCCAATTACTATTTTTTTCGGCTTCTTCGATAGTTTTAGGTTCAATTTGAAATATAAATGCAAGATGATTATTGATATTTCTCATAGATGATCTAGTTCTTACTCCTTAAGATGAATCACCGATAATTAATTCTCTTGGATGACTATAGGCATATCTTCAATCTCTAGGAAGATCTACATCATTATGATTAGCATCAATAACATCAATCCTAGGAGAATCATCATCTTTAGCTTCTTGTTCATGGTTTGAAGATACATCTATATTTAATTTTTTAATATCTTTTTCTAGCAAAATTGTATCTTCCTCGTCATCAATTTTTTGAACTTATGTAAAGACTCATCAAAAACTACATGAATAGATTATTCTACAATTAAGTTCCTCTTGTTAAATACTCTATAGGTTTACTAGTTGTTGAATATCCTAAGAATATGCTTTTATTAGATTTTGCATCAAATTTTTCTAAGTTGTCCTTACCATTATTATGAATGAAACATTTACAACCAAATGCATAAAAATAACTAATATTTGGTTTTCTATTATGCCATATCATAGGGAGTCTTTTTTAAGAATTGGTCTAATTAAAGCTCTATTAAGGATGTAACATATTGTGTTTATAGCTTCCATCCAGAAGTACTTTAGGAGTTGGCTTTCACATAGCATGGTACGGGCCATGTCTTCTAAAGTCCTATTTTTTTTTCTACGACTCCATTTTGTTGGGGTGTCCTAGGTGCAGAGAAATTATGATGAATGCCATTTTCAATGCAAAAATTTTAAATAAATAATTTTTAAATTCTGTTCCATGATTACTCCTAAGAGACACTATAGTGTTGTTTTTCTCATTAGTGACTTTCTTGAAGAATTTCAAAAATATTGAGAAAGTCTCATCCTTGTGAGCCAAAAACAATACCCAAGTGAATCTAGAATAATCATCTACTATCACAAGATTATATTTCTTTCCTCCTAGACTTAGTGGCTCTAGTAGGTCCAAAAAGGTCAATGTGAAGTAGCTCTAGTGGCTTAGAAGTGGAAACAATATTTTTAGATTTGAAAGAGTTTCTAGTTTGTTTTCAAATTGACATGCATCATAAATTCTATTATTTTCAAAATCTAGTTTTGGAAGTTCTTTAACTAAATTCATTCTAATTAATTTTGAAATTAGGTGTGTGCTTGCATGACCTAATCTACGATGCCATAACCATCCAATCTCATTCACATTAGCATTATCAGCAACTAAGCAATGATTACTAGTAGGCAAATTGTCTAAATCAATTAAGTATACATTGCCATTTCTATATCCAATAAATACAATGCTATTATTAAACGGATTAGAAATAGTGTAAATAGAAGATTCAAAAGAGACTTTGAAACCTTTATCACACAATTGGCTAATGCTAATTAAATTATGCTTTAAACCATCAATATATAAAACATTCTCAATAAAAGTGGATGGAATTATTTGAATTTTACCAAGGCCCATAATTTGACCTTTGCCATTGTCACCAAATGTAACAACTCCTCTTTTATCTTCAAGGGTGATAAATTGCTCCTTATTACCCGTCATGTGCCTTGAGCAGCCGCTATCAAGATACCACTTTCGTTTTGATCTTTTGGCCGCAAGACACTCCTGCAAGATAATCAGACTTTTTGTTTAGGTATCCAAGAAAGCTTGGGTCCTTCATGGTTAGTAGCAATAAAGATTGTTCCTTTCGGAACCCATATTTTCTTTCCTATAATCATTGAGTTCTTGTTAGTTTTCTTAATATTACATTTATATGATTTATGTCCTTTTAAACCACATTTGAAATAAGTAATATTAGGAGATTGACCAGCACGTACAAAAATATTTTTTAAAGATTTTTGTTTCCTAAGAGGATTATATCCTAATCCTGCCTTGTCAAAAACAGCTTTTTGACTATCTAAAATCATGTTTAATTTTGAAGAACTTAAAGTAAATCTATCAACTATATCCTTATATTTTTCAATTTCTTTCTTTAACTTAATGTTTTCATTAGAAATTGATTCCTTTTTCTTTAAAAAATCATCTTCTTCAGATTTCAGATCTTTAATTTCAAGAGCTAATTCATTTATCTCTTTAAGAAGATTTACATTTTCAGTTTTTAAAGATTTGTTCTTCTTTTTCAAAACTTTGAAATCAGCAATTAATTCATTAAATGCATCAAATAATTCTTTAAATGTAAAGTCATGAGATTCAGAACTCACCTCATCATCTTCTTTTGTCATGAAGCAAATGTTTGCAACTTCCTTTTGTTCTTCCTCGGAAGAGGATTCTTCACTATCACTCCATGTTGCAACATATACCTTTTTCTTCTTTTACTACCCTTTTTCAATTGAGGACATTCATATCGAAAATGTCCCGGCTTCTTACATTCATAGCAAGTCAAGGGTTCTTTTTCTTTCTCCTTCTCTTTTTTCCTTTCACCTTCCATTTTAATTCCAGATTTCTTTTTGTTGAAGGGTCTCCTTTGCATGAATTTCTTAAACTTTCTAGCAAGGAGAGCTGTCTCATCATCATCTTCTTCATCCTCACTGCTACTTTCCTCAATTTCTGCAACCTTAAGAGCAATAGTTCTCTTCTTCTTGACGTCTTCCTCTATATGCTGCTTCATTGTTAACTCATGGGTCATCAATGATAACTCCTCCAAAGTTAAGGCATAGAGGTCCTTGGCTTCTTGGATTGTAGTCACCTTTGCTTCCCATGACCTTGGAAGAGGCCTAAGAATTTTACGAACCAATTCAGAGTTAGTATAGGTCTTGCCAAGATTTTTTAAACCATTTACAATAATAGTAAATCTAGTATACATGCAGGTTATAGATTCAGTTTGTTCTATGCTAAACAATTCATATCTATGAACAAGAATATTAATTTTAGATTTTTTAACTTGATTTGTACCCTCATAGGTAATCTCTAACCTATCCCATATTTCTTTTGCGGAATTATATGTAGAAATACGATTAAATTCGTTTGCATATAAGGAACAATACAAAACATTCATGGCTTTAGTATTAAGCTGAGCCATTTCCTATCATTATCATTCCAATCTTTTTCGATCTTAGGAACAATAGAACCATCAACTATGTATGTGGGTGTGCTAGGTCCATTAATTATGACACTCCACAATTCATAAGCTAAAGCTTGAATGAATATTCTCATTCTTGCTTTCCAATATGAATAGTTGGTGCCACTGAACAATGGTAGCCTATTAGTGGATTGACCTTCTAAAAAGGATGATCCAACTTGAGCTGCCATTTGGATCTTTGATCTTGATTGTGTAATCAAACCAAAATGAGCACAAGCTCTGATACCAATTGTTAGCCCATATAGCAACCCAAGAGGGGGGTGAATTGAGTTCTTTAAAATTTTAAACACTTTAAAACTTAAAGTCAATTAGGTGCACAAGTGAAGGTGATGCAGTAAGTAAAGAGCACAATATAAGTGAGAGAGATAGAGAGACAAAGCACGACAAACACAGATTTTATAGTGGATCAGTGTATCAAACACTTACGTTCACTCCCAAGAGGGGGTGAATTGAGTTCTTTAAAATTTTAAACACTTTAAAACTTAAAGTCAATTAGGTGCACAAGTGAAGGTGATGCAGTAAGTAAAGAGCACAATATAAGTGAGAGAGATAGAGAGAGACAAAGCACGACAACACAGATTTTATAGTGGATCAGTGTATCAAACACTTACGTTCACTCCCAAGCAGCACTTGGGTTCACACTATAATCCACTTGATTACAGTCGAGTTGTTTTACAAGCTCACAACCCAAACTTATTGTTTTGCCCGGGATCACAACGAACCCAGCTGGTTTTCACAGGTTCACCAGCACAAAACCTAATCACAAGCTATCCTTAGTTTGTCCCGAGTATACTACCTCCACTAATTCAATCCCCAGATTGAATCAGCAAACAACAATGAAAAATATAGTTTTGAATACAAAATAGCTCATCAAATGAGCAAATATGCAATTAAATAAACAAAGGTAAGAAAAGCCTATTTGAAGCGATTTGGATTTGTGCTTTTTTTTCTTTTCTTCTCCCTTGAATGATTGAATCAGGCTCAGCTCAGATTTCTCACAGAAATCGCAGTTGAGAAGTTGGGGAAAAAATAGGGCTTTTGCTTTCTTTCTTTTCACTTGGAAAATCCTTCGATTTTGAGCTTTGAATGCTTTGGATTTCACTTTGGACTCTCTAGGATTGATGGATTTGAGCTTTGAGTCTTTCCTCTTTGATTTCTCTCTTTCTTTCATAAGATTTTTCGATTTTTCACAAAATATTTTCTTTTTCTCTTTCTTTTTAAACGGACGAATTCCCTTTTTATAGACTTCTTAATCCAAGGTTTTTGATGGAAAACTAACCGTTGTGAGATGCTTGGATGTTTCTACACACAAAAAAAATAGCCGTTAGAGGTTAGGTGAGAAAAATATTATCGTTGGAGCTGATCTGTCACTTTTGAAAATCCGCATCTGACATGTTGGAGTCGGCTCCAGCTTTGTGTCGGCTCCAGATCGGGGTGTCCAAAAATAGTAACAAAAGATCATTGAGGAGTCGGCTCCGAAAAAGTTAAGTGTCGGCTCGATGCATTCGGGAGTCGGCTTCAGAATCCAAAAGTGCCGACTCTAATAATGTCCAAAAAACATGCTCTATGTACTCAGGTTTGAGTCGGCTCCAGAAACTCAGGTGTTGGCTCCGTAACTTTCAGGTGTCGGCTTCCGAACTTCAGGTGCCGGCTCCAAAAACTGACGCAGAAGGCACTTCTCTGTATCTCATGTTGGAGCCGGCTCCAGAGTTTTAGGTGTCGATTCCGGACCGTGCCGAAATTCCAAAAAGGTTCTGATACGCCCTGGGGTCGGCTTCGGACTGTTGAGGTATCGACTCTAAGTTCTGAACTTAAATAATTTTCATTAAAATTAGATTCAAAACTTATTTCCTTATTCCTTTTGACTGATTAACCATTCTTAATGCCTGAAATACTTCTCAAATTTGTCAGAAACATAATGAATATACTCATATTTTTTGTTAATAATCAAAATCAATAATTGGGTCAACAAGAGTTATGTAATCTCAAGATAAGATGCCATAAGAGGTAGGATTCATTGTCCATGGGAAGGAATCATGCATCTTATAACACTTGATCATGATTAAGACGTTATGTTTGAGCAAAGGCTGTTATATCCCCATATCAGATATTATTACTATGTATGCTTGGCTGAGGCTGTTATAAGTTGTGTTTTCCAGATCCTATGATTTTGCCTAGGGTGCCCGTTCTTGGTACTTAAACATAGACATTGGTATGACCCTTGGACATGGCTTTGTAAGAGGAAATTTTAGATATTTAAAGGGTCAGATCTTGAGACAATCATATTGGACAAATGTATCCTAGTCCATGGTAAGGTAGGCTGCAAGCATCCCATGTCCGGAGAGGTGGTTATCGGCTACTTATCTATATGCTGCGGTCAGAGGGGAAGGCGTTGTTCTGCATTAAACTCTTTTAACTTCTGTGCAACACTTTGCAATATCATATAATGTGATGGCTTTCTATTTCTTTATGTTAGGCTGTACATGTCAAGTGACCTAATCTGTCTATGAATTACAGCAAATTTGAAGTGATAGTTCAATCCTTTATTTCATTTGGTTTCAGATAACTGAAACGCATCCACGTATGCATATGTGTGTATGTACATGCATACCTATATTGCATGTTTGTGATCTTGCCATGGTCATCAGATTTACACGTTTGCCTTGCTGCAGGTTCACCATGGCCTGCTTTTCGTCAATGGGATTGCCAGAAGGAAGAATTTGTTGCACAACCACCAATTTACAGAATGAGAACAACAGTGTGTCCCTGTTACCTTACATAAGCCTTTGCTATTATAATTCTTTTAATCGCGATGCACCAGCAGAGCATGCTCTTGAACAACATTAAGGAGTTGCCACTGCCAGGTCTTATAAGTATGCAAAGTTTTTTAACCCCGAATGTCCAAGAAATAGGCACAATGGAACAAGGAAGATATCAGAATTGGCCTGGCCTGCTCCATGTTGTTGACATCTTGAGTGCTTCGCGGTAATGAATTATTCATTACGGGCCTCAGATGGATCATTGTCTGTTCGGTCTGTATCCCATTCGTTTGCTTGCTTGGTACTATGTAAGTGATAAAATTATTAAGTTCATGCAACCATTTTGTCTCTTCTGAACTTTGCAGCGTGTGCCTTTGGGTCATGTTTATGTGATGGGTGACAACCGTAACAACAGCTGTGACTCGCATGTCTGGTGAGTTCTTCAACCACATTATTTGTTATTCTGGGGTATGCCATATCTTTGTGTTTGGCTATATCTGCAGTTAAGTAGCATCTAAGAAAATTTTCTTCTTTGGAGGGCAGGGGACCTCTTCCTGTTGCCAATATCATAGGAAGATATATGGTGTGCTGTTCCAGGCTTGCGTCAGTAGCTTAGCGAAAGAGGTCAGGGAATTCTAGTGCCACTGTCTGTCTGTGTTCGGTCGGTGGATTTTCACGTTGTTTTAAACAATCGCAATGGCGCCTTCGGGAAATGGCGCCTTCAGGAAATGTCACTTAAATTTGCTTGGATGCATTTGGGTTTGAGGCTCAAGGAATAAATTTGTCGGGTGGTTGCTAGTTTACATAGAGAAAACTAGTAATTTCTGTTGGTTTTATCAGACTTGCTCTTTACTTCAAGAATGTCGTGTGCTTCGAATGTGCTGAAACCAATTAATGGTTTTCTGTTTATCTGCTGTTGTTTCCTGTTGTTGCAAGACATTTGAGCTGTATTATGTAAATATTAAGTTAAATCTCTCTGTTTGCTTTGTAAATGTTACTGTGGACTGTTTCATGTTTTAGTTTATACAGTACAAGCATTGCCAAGAAAATGGAGAGGAAAAGAAGAAATAAACACTATCTTGGTTGCTTATAGAATTAGATGTTCTTGTCCTTGTGTCTCCAAATGGATATTTGTAGGGGATAAAATACATGATTTGATACTTCTCTGCTTTGCATGCTAAAAAATGGCTGGTAATTGTGACTTTAGGTGGTGCGTTTGGTCTCATTTCATTTGTGCACTTGAAAATGGTTGGTAATTGATACTTAACGTAGTGTGTTGAGTCTCATGTCCTTGTGCGCTCAATGGGGTCTTGTGTTGTTAGCCATAGCCCATGTAGATTATAGAACTCACTTTTTAGGCTTAAACATATGTGGGTATAGAGTTCTCCCTAGAAAAGTTTTATGCATAGCTAGTTTAAGATCGGAGGGTTCCTACAATAGCATGAGCTTAAAAGTTGGCAAGCATAAAAGTCAAGCTAGATCTACGAAGAAATGTTTTAGAAATTAAAAGGTTTAGGTTAAGTAGGATAAAGCTGGACCATATGGAATGTAATTTTAATATAATTAGAAATATAAATAGATATAGAGTAAAATCTAAGAATTATTATGTTTTAAAAATAATTATTTTTGATAATTAAGATTGATTGTTCGTAAGAAAGTTTGTGATTGAAAAGAATGTTGTTCATAGGAATTAGACTGAATAAATTAAACAATTATAATTGAAATATTATATAGTCATAGAGTATTTGTAGTTAAAATTAAAGTTTTATATGAAAGTTATAAGATCAACTATAATTTATGCTAGGGAATGTTGGGTGGTTGAAAAATTTATGATATGTAATGTTGGATGGTTAAAAAAATATACTTACACAACATGAATGCAACTGAAATGGAAATGTTGAGATAAATATGATAATATATATATATAATATAAAATAATAAAGTTATTTGTAAAAAAGTGTTGAGGTAGTATCAATTGAGAATAAATTAAGGAAAGAATATTTAAATGGTTTAGATATGTGCAACATAGATTTAGAGCTATTTTATATAAAGGGGTAACTTGATATATGTAAAAGAATGAAAAAGAGATGGATTAAAATTTATATAGAAGTGATAATAAAAAATTTAGAATTTTTATATTTTATAAAAATTAATTTAAAATTAAGCTGAACGAAGAAAAATAATTTATTTAATTGATTCTAACTAGTTTGAAATTAAGGCTTTATTGTTGTTATTATAGCATAAGGCAGTATAGTTATTTTGCGCTAGGTTTAACAAGTGATGTGTACAATACACGATTTGATTATCACACTTAATAAGTAACATGTTTGCTTATCTTTTTTTTTTTCTTTTTTCTTTCTTTTTAATGAACATGTATCATTCGTTAAGTACGAGGGTAATGAATATGTTATTAAATAAAGAACTTGGTGGAAAATATTTAAGGTCCGCAATTTTGAATATAAACACTGATTTTGGGTAAGAAATCAATCTTCTCGTGGATTTAGGTCCGTCAACCTTCTCAATTTTTTTTAAAATCAAGCTCCTTTTAAAAGTTTAACATAAAAGTAATCACAATATCTCAATAAATTCACAAGAACACAAAACCCACGGCTATCGCAAGACACTAAGTGGGCATTTGGTTCATAGGTTGAAAATTTCATTCTGATAATACATTATCAGACGTGTTTTTTAGATTTTAAATACCTAAGTATGTAAGATACTTATGTTTAGTTTGGGTAGCAATCTTATCGTAAAATGTTGGTTATCTTTCATTGACATGTTTGGTTGATAAACCAAATTACGATGAATTTAATTAAAAATATTAAAATTTTTAAAAATATTCTTATTTTATAAATTAAAAAATTAAAATAAAATAATATTTTTAAATATGATTATATATTATATAAAATATATAATTAATTACATTATTATAATTATATAAGTTACAATAATCATATCATTATTTGAGGTAGATCATCATCTTCATGTTTGGATTTACATGAATTCTTGAGTCACTTCACCTTTTTTATTTTTTCATTTTTAGGATTCGTGAACTATGTGAATCCAAAGATAGAAAAGACGATCATATCTATTATTTTTATAAAATTATGTAAAATATAATAATTAATCATATTATTTTTATATTATATGATACAAATTATTATTAATGATATATAAAAATGTATAATTAACACAACATTAAATATATTTAATATTTTAAACACTAGTATATATTTATAAATTAAATTTAAAATTATTAATATTTATGACCTTCTTGCATATTCAATTATTATATCTAAATAACATATGATATATATATATAATACTTAAATAATATATATAATATATAATATTATCATAATAATCATAATGATAGCATTATATATATTATATTAACAAAATAGTAATATATACTTATAATATAAAATATATATTATGAATATAATATATACTATTTATTAGAGTATAAAATAGATACAATATAAAATAATAATGAAATATTATCACAATAATTATAGTTTAATAATATTATTAAATTATATTAATTATATGATACATTTAATATTATATTACAAAATATTAAATTTTATCATATATTAGTAAGAGGATGTTGATATTTACAGACCTCCATTATTTTGGTGAGTCTAACTTCATGTTTAGGAAAATTAGAATGAAAATTTATTTGACATCTCTTGATTCTTTTTTTTTAATGGACTATTATTAAAAAAAGATTTATTCCAAAACCAAAAGAGTATTGGAGTAATGAATACAAAATGTTTTTTATTAAATATTAAAGCAATGCAAATGTTGTTAATACTTTATTTAAAAATGCATATTATAGAGTTTTTTTTTGTTTAAATGCTAATGATATTTGAGATATTCTTAAAAACTTTATAAGACACTAATCAAAATTTTGCGATGAAAGGAATAATTGATGAAATTGTCCCCATGAAGGTTGATATCTCTCATCAACAAAGAAAGCAAGGTCTTAAACATGATGATGATTTCTTTATGGGTCACGGAGATAATGAAGTTCTAAGTGAAAAAAAGTAAATATACATTCTATGGCCTTCGAAAAAGATGAAAACTCCTTTATATATTTATTTTCTTAAGAAGAGAAAATCTCTAACTTTAATACTTATGATTTTACATTGGATAAATTATTTAAGGTATTAGAAGTTATGCAGATTTTTTTAAAAAATATTCAAATAAAATAAAGTTGTTAAATCTCAAATTGTTTCGACTCCCTGACCAGTTGGAGGCTTAGTGGCGCGATGGGAATTCTATGCAAGAGATAGGGGAGAATATCATGACCTCATCAAAGGAGTCTGAGAATGCACTCAAACTCTACAAGACTCTAGAAGCTTCTAGAGTTCCCTAGGACTCAATGAATATTTTAGTTATATTCTAGACATTTCCTGTGTTTTATTAGATTGCACATATCCTGTATATAGACTATTTTATTTCTAAATGTATGATCGGTAGCATGATGCTGGCCACTTTGGATTCTGGCCTAGTTCTATAGAAAGGAGAGGGGCCCTCATTTGCAACTTGGCTACTCAAGTAGGGAGATTCGTAACAGAGAAACCCCCCAAAAGTCATCGTTTCCTTCTCATGTTGTAGCGGAAACTTTCCCCTCACTCTTTGCCTAATCGCCCTTCCACTTTCCTTTTTTTTTTTTTTTTAAATGGGCCAAAGGCCTTGCATATGGGGAATTGAACAAAACAAAATTTTGAAGTTTGTGATTTGAGGGAGGAAAGCATCGATGGATGGGGATCACAAGCGAAATTGATTGAAAAGGATGGGAGTATGGTTTTGGATTGATTTCTAGTTAGGAGTAGATTGTTTTGGCTCTAAAATTGAGGAAAAAGGGGCCAGGATGGAGCAAGGCATCAATAGACAAAGGATCATAAGCAAAATATACTTCAGCTTTCTTTCTAGACTCCACGGACTAATAATTTCTATCATCTCTCTTCCATCTACCTTTTCACCAAGTCATTTTAAGGTTGTTCTGATCTACCATGTGACTGATAGATCAGGTCAATAAATGCTCACACATTGATGGAAGCTATAATTGTGTATGGATAAGAGCCACAACATTATGAGCATTGGTTGTTTTGGTTTACTGGATGCGTAGTAGGTCAGATATACTCAAGAATCACTTTCTCCTCATCTCATTATATGTTGACAATAAAAAATCATATATCAATAATTCTGATTATTTATCACCAGCTCTATCATCAAGCTTAAAATCATGAATGAAGGACTAAAACGAGGAAAACTACTTTGGATACAAGCTGGCTTAATAGCCTTGGTAAGAAATGGTTCGGGATTACTAGAAGATATGTTATATTATGACTGATGTATGATAAAAGAGGACTAATTTCTTATACATGACACTGTATTTGGAGCCTCTTAACGATATTTTGCCTTACAGACAAATTGGCTCTATGACAAACTAATATAGCTAGGAAAAGTTTCAAAGATACCTTTATGATGGTTAAATTTTTAACAGAAACTATAATTAGCGAAGACGTAGACAATAACGCCTTAATAGTATAAACAAATTCAATTGCAGTTGTCCTTTTCAAGCAAACAAATAAGGGATTTTATTTTATTGCAACTATGAATCACTGAAATAAAAAGTAGAAAAATCTCAAATGCCTCAATTGCAGCTAAATGTAACCCTCAATGGATTTCCCTGCTACAAGCATCCAAACGCTATTATTAGACGAGTCATTTGTGAGGATACCAGCTCCAAAACAAAGGCAAGTGCTTTTAGTCTCCCCTGTTTCCCTTCAAATATATCTGATGCATGTAGTCTGTTGATGATGTAGCGTAAAATTGTTATTACATTAATATCCATACATACGGCAAAAGGACTAGGATCGTTTTTGATTTTTAACTCATCAGCCATCATGTTCAGAAAAAGATAAAACTGTCATGCTTCGAACAAACTTAACCATCTTCATGCTTGATAGGACCGAGCAAACCTCATGCCTTGGTAGGACTGAGCTATTTCCATGCCTCGGCAGGACCGAGCGACTCTCATGCCTTAGCAAGACCGAGCTATCCCCATACCTCGGCAGGACCGAGTGACCCTCATGCCTTGGTAGGACTGAGCTATCTTCATACCTCAGCTCAAGCGCCCTTGCTATCTAACATTACGCCAAGTCCTTTGCACGGTGAACGGCTCTGATTACCTAATTTTCAAAGTGATTCTCTTAAAATAGAAGTGAGGAGCCGAGCATGACCTCTGATGCCAATAAACGAAAGTTCAAATCCCTGATTACTTGGCAGGATTCCAACCACAGCGGTTCCCGGCATTCCCAAGAAGGAAATAAAGCCCATAAAGTCAAAAATAGCTTAATGCCTATAAATAATTCAATCTTAAAGCACCTATTAGCTTCCTTGGCCGTCGATCCTCTAACTAACAGGATTCGAATCCTACCGGCCCTATAACCAACCAGATTCGAATCGGATTAGAATCGTACCAGCTTTCAGCTTTCCAAAACATGTTCAAGAAGTCAGGTATTAACTGGCAATCATTCCAACAGTCTATAAATACCTGGTCCTAAGGCCTTTTCAGGTACGTTCTATGCCTCGATGCTCACTCTGAACTAAAAAAAGCTCAAGTAGAGTTCTTAAGCTCTCAAGAGGCCATTCTTGAGGAACTCTTTTACGAGAGCCTTCTTCTCATATCTGATTGCTAAAAAATTGCCACTGACTTAGGCATCGGAGGGTCTTCCACGGAGGCCACCTCCAATGCTTCCGATGTAGAGACTATCTTGCAGGTTCACCAGGACAGAAGATCGCTATCCAGATCCAGGAGCGAGCCGCACCCAAGTCAGAGAACGGATTTTTATGGCAATAGATTGGCGTTAGAGGAAGGGCCTCAAGTCCCATTAAACTTGAAATCAAGAAACAAGGTTCTTGATCGGAAGAATAATTCCTCTGGTGGCTAATCGAAGAAAAGCAACCTCAGATGCTTCAGATCAGGCCGTCTTCCAGAGGCTGATCCCGCAAATAATGTGACACCCTTACAGTCACTACCAATAGAGGTTCCTCCGCCACCATCAGCAACTTCGGTCATCCAGGACCAGTTTACCATACTGGTTCAACAAGTTCAAACCCTTACTCAGCTGGTGCAAGGGCTCCACAGAACCCCTCTACCAGCTGTTCCTGCTCCACAGCTTTTCGATGGAGTTGCTGCCCCTGTTTTGCCTGCGATCCCCTATTCCAATTCATTCGAACCTGCAAGCCGTCTACAACAACCCAATCATAAAGGGGTTGGACTGGCACCATGGAAGGCCGGAGGTAAGTGCCCGCTTGGATCCCTGCAGGCTCGTTCTCTTTCTTCAGTATTCTTCCACCATAACTCCATACCACGATCATAGTCCCCTCATCCTCTCTCCCATCACTCGAGATGAAGGAGTTCAACGATAACTCCGAAATATGCACCAGGAGTGGTGCCAAGAATTGAACGTTGTCAAGCAAATTTCACCTCCTTAGTCGAAGGCAAAATAGGGTATTACCTTCACTGAGGAGATTATGCAAGAGGTAATCCCTTCCTATGTTAAGCTTTCTGCCATTGAGCCATACCATGGATCCATCGACCTGGATGACCACCTGAATAGTTTTTGATCCATCATGATGTTCCATGAAGCGTCAGATGTGATCCTGTGCCGAGCCTTCCCCTTCACCCTCAAAGGATCGACAAGAACATGGTTCAACGGTTTGAAGCTGGGTTCCATCAATTCTTTTGACGAGCTGAGCTATCTATTCATCAGCCAATTCGTCAGTAGTCACCACCATCAAAGAAGATCTGACTCCCTCTCTGAGGTTAAACAACGAGAGGAGGAGTCCTTTAGAAATTATCTTGGCCGCTTTAACACGGCCATACTGAAAGTAGATCACCTAATCATGAGGTGGTCATGTCCGCCTTGGTTGGTGGAGTATTGAAGGAGGGTGATTTCTACTTGGCAATAGAGGTCAACTACCCTAAGAACCTCTCCGATATAATGACTCTAGCGGATAAATATGTCAGGGTCGAGGAATCAAGAAGATCAGCCCGAGCCGAGTAAACCAAGAAAAGGAAGAAGAAAGGCTCGGGAAGGATCGACCTCCTTGCTATACAATCCCACCTTGCCATCAAAGAGCTCTTCTTTCGCCGCCTAGAGATCGCATCAGAAGCCCAGTGCAGAGGTTCAATCAGTATACTCTGCTCTCTGCGCCACGAGCACAAATCCTAATGGGAGATCGAGCGACAACTTTCTCGACCGCCTTCCCTCCAATGAAACATAGCTCGGAGGGATATGACAAAGTATTATCAATTTCATCAAGATTATGGGCATGACATCGAGTAGTGTTGGCAGCTTCAAAATGAGATCGAGCAGCTCATTCGCCAAGGAAGGCTGGATCGATTTAAAAGGCCCCCTGAGCCAAAAAATGAAGGAGATCGTCAATCTGAGCTCCGACCGCTACCTCCGTCTAACCCTCTAGATGTTGGCAACTCAATATGATTGCTATGATTGGCTCCTCCCCAGCTCAGCTGAATGAAGAAGAAAATTTGCCAAAGAGGGTCTGGTCCGAGGGACTCTCTTTTTCAGATGAGGACTTCCAAGGAGTACAGTATCCGTATGATGATGCTTTAGTTGTATCTCTTAATATGAATGACTATGATGTACACCAAATTTTGGTTGATAGTGGAAGCTTTATTAATGTTTTATATTTTAATGCTTTTATGAGGATGAAATTATGAATGAAGAATCTTCGAACTATAGACTCTACCTTGGTAGAGTTCATCGGCGACACTGTCACTCCCGAAGGAGTTATTACATTAGTGGTCTGAGCTGGCACCTGGCCCAGTATAACCATTGTTCATACAGACTTTTTGGTAACCAAGATTTTCATCACCGTATAATGCTATCCTCGGCAGGCCCAGACAAATGTCCCTTAGAGCTGTCATATCCATTCCTCATCTAGCTATGAAATTTTTAACAGAATGGGAAGTGAGGATAGTTCGAAGAAACCAGGATGCGGCTCAATACTGCTTCATCGTCGACCTTCAATCCAGGAGACTCAAGGTTGATGGGCTAGATGCTCGAGAGGACCTTATTGAGCAATGGAGAGAGCCGACCAAAGAACTCGAAGAAGTGCTGCTCGATGAGGCTCGACCAGACCAAACTATAAAGATCGGATCTCAGTTGGAAGGAAAGCCCCGACAAGACTTAATTGAGTTCCTCCGAATGAATGCTGATATCTTCGCTTGATCAGCTTTGGATATGCTGGGGATTAGTCCGAATGTGCTTGTCGATCGCCTCAATGTGAATGAGACATTTCTGCCAATCAAGCAGAAGAAAAGAAGCTTTGCTTTCGAACGATAGAACGTCATTGAAGAAGAAATTGATAAACTTATTAAAGAGAACTTCATTTAGGAGGTAAATTATTCAGATTGGCTGGCAAATGTTGTGATGGTGAAAAAGTCGAATGGTAAATGGAGGATCTGCATTGACTTAATTGACCTCAACAAGGCTTGCCCAAAGGATAGCTTTCTTCTGCTAAGGATCGATCATCTTGTAGATGCTACCTTAGGCCACCAGATGCTGACATTTATGGATGCTTACTCAGGCTACAATCAAATTCGAATGGCACCTGAAGATGACGAAAAGACTACATTTATCACTGACTGAGGCATTTATTGCTACCGAGCTATGCCTTTTGGTTTGAAGAATGCAGGAGCGACCTACCAAAGACTGGTCAATAAAGTCTTTAAAGAACAAATTGATCAAAACATGAAAGTCTATGTTGATGACATATTGTTTAATAGCAAAGAAGCCTTCCAGCCCATCGATTATCTCATAGAAAGCTTTGCGACACTCATAAAGTATTAGATGAAGCTGAATCCGATCAAATGTGCTTTTGAAGTCAATTCCAAAATGTTCTTAGGTTTTATGGTCTCCCAACGGAGCATTGAAGCAAACCCCCAGAAGATTCATGCTCTCCAAGAGATGGCATCCCCTAGATCAGTCAAAGAGGTACAACATTTTGTTGAAAGTATAGCAGTTCTTAATCGCTTCATTGCCCGATCGATCGAGAAATGTTTACCTTTCTTTAGGGCACTTCAGTCGGCTAAGAACTTTTAGTGGACTACAGATTGCTAGAAATCCTTTGAGGACCTCAAAAGATACTTAGCTCACCATCGCTCCTTAGTAGTCCAAAGTTTGGAGAAATCCTATATTTATATTTGGCAGTTTTAGAAAGTACCATTGGTTCTGTGCTGGTTCGAGAAGAGAACAAGCTGCAACAATCAGTTTATTATGTCAGTAAATTGCTCCATGATGCCGAAATAAGGTATACTCAGATCGAGAATATGGTATTAGCATTGATAACATCTACTCGAAAGCTGCGTCCCTATTTTTAGGCACACATTGTGGTAGTTCTAACCAACCAACCTATTAAATCAGTTCTTCACCGTCCAAAAGTGTTAGGGAGAATGACCAAATAGGCTGTCGAGCTGAGCGGATATGATCCTTAGTATCAGCCTCATCCGACCATCAAGGCACAAATTCTAGTGGACTTTCTCCTTGAGTGTACCATATCAGAGGATGGCTCCACTCCAAAGGTTTCTGAGCAACCAAAACCTGAACTTTGTGGCTGCTTCTTACAAATTGATCCTCCAGCGTCAATGATTATGGCGCTGGCTTAGTCCTCACCAGTTTGAAAGGAGCAACGTTTGAGTACGACATCCATTTCTTCTTTCCAGTCTCTAATAATGAAGGTGAATATGAGGCTTTGCTCGCTGGACTCTGAATTGCCCATGACCTAAAAGTTAAGAGACTGAATGTTTACATCGACTCTCAACTGGTTGCTGGTCACGTGCGAAAAGAATTTGAAGCTCGGGAGCCGAACATGGTTTGGTATCTTCAAAAGGTGCGTGATTTATCCTTATGCTTTTCTAAACTTGAAGTTATTCAGGTCCTAAGAGTTGAAAATGTGCAGGCCGACCTTCTATCTTGCCTGGCAACCATGGATTCGATGGATCTCGAGCAAAAAATTTACCTGAAAGTCCTAGAGAAGTCCAACATTGCCAATGTTGATTGTATAATGCAGATTAAGACTGAATCATCTTGGTTCAACCTGATCCTCAAATACCTCAAAGAGGGATTTCTTCTGGCTGACAGAAGAGAGGCAATGAAATTGAAGATGCAAGCATCTCACTATGTCCTACTGGATGGATAGTTATACAAGCGGTCTTTCTCCATGCCCTTACTTAAATGTCTTCGGCTATCAGAAGCTGACTATGTTCTAAGGAAGGTCCATGAAGGTATTTGCAGTAGTCATCTTGATGGCCGAGCCCTATGTCGCAAAGTTCTGAGTCAAGGATACTACTGACCAACCATGCAGAAGGACTCAGACGACCTAGTACGAGCCTGCAATTTATATCAGTGACACTCTAACATTCAGAAGCTTCCTTCTGCCCATCTGACGCCGATATCATCTGCCTGGCCCTTTGCCAAGTGGGATATGGATATCCTTGGTTCTTTTCCACTTGCCATCGGACAGAGAAAGTTCTTGTTCGTAGCAATTGACTACTTCACTAAGTGGGTCGAGACCGAGGCAGCTACTCAGCTCACTGAAGCTCGGGCTAAAGATTTTGTATGGAGATTCATTATCTGTCAATTTGGCCTTCCGTATATCATCATCACCGATAACGACCGACAATTTGATAATCCAAAGTTTTGAAAGTTTAGTGAAGATTATGCTATCAACCATCGGTTCACATTGATCAAGCATCCTCAGGCCAATGTGAAGCAGAGGTAACAAATTGAACCTTATTGCAAGGAATTAAAGCTCGGCTCAATAGAGCCCAAGGCATATGGGCAGATGAGCTTCATCATGTTCTGTGTGCTTGTTGAACTATCCAAAGAATTCCCATCGATGAAATTTCATTCAGAATGGCTTTCGGAATTGAAGCTGTCATTCCTGTGGATGTGGGATTACCCTCGCCGCGAGTGAAAAGCTACTCAGAAGAGTCAAACGATGAGCAGCTCTGAGCCAATCTTGACCTAATAGAAGAAGTCAAAGAAAAAGCTCAAATTCGGATGGTTGCTTACCAGTAACAGTGGCTTGTTATAACTCCTCCCGAGCTAAAGAAAAATTATTCCTTTCTGGTGACCTTGTGCTCCGCAAAGTATCGGTCTTCAAATCATTGGAACAAGAAAAACTGTCTTCGAACTAGGAAGGCCCTTATCAAGTTACGAAGGTCATTGGATGTGGCACCTATAAACTTCAAGATTTAGATGGAAAGTCTATTCCTTGGACGTGGAATGCGAACAACCTCCGAATATACCATCAGTAAAGTACACCTAAACTGAGCCCATTTTGTTCGCAGTAATAGAGTTTCACTTTTAAATTTGAAATATTCCTGTCTCAATTACTTTCTCAAAAGTTGTTGATGAAAGACAGGTTTCATCCAATCAGCGACCCATGGGTCCCATATCTTCGAACCTCAGTAGGTTCGAAGATATTTCTTTGAACCTAGGTACGACCAAGCAAATTTCTTCGAACCTTGGCATGGTCGAGCAACTTTCTCCGTACCTCAGCAAGGCCAAGCAACTTTCTCCGTACCTTGACTGGGCCAAGTTAAATTTCTTTGGGCAAGCATTCTTCGAGCAACAATCTCTGCACTTTGACAGAGCAAGGTAAAATTCTCTTGCAGCCTTGGCATGGTTAGTTAACTCTCGGTATGTCCAAATGATTCTTCTATTTTTGGTAAATTGAGTAAAAACTCTCAATAAAATTCGGCATGACTGAACGTTCATCGAATATTATCAAGGCCGCCCAGGTCTTCCTATGATATGAAAAGAGTTGAGTGCTCTGCTTCCAAAGTGTCAACATGGCCCTACAAAACTTCAATGGGGCCGAACAGAATTTCTCAGATGCTTAGTAAAGTAAGTTCCTCCTAATGACTTACGAATCTCGTTCTATTGGGTGCAACAACTCAAGTCTTAGAAAAACTAAGTATTTTTCCTTATTAAGAAGAGTGTCTCGGTAGATCCGAGCCTTTCCTATACTATTAGGAATTCCCATGCCTCGGTAGGTCCGAGTCTTCCTATTACTATTGAAAAATTCATGTGTTTTGATAAACCCAAACCTTTTCTGAAGCTTGGTCGAACGTGCCTAAGCATAATCTATGCCTTAAAAAAAAACCAAAGTATTTAAAGCACTAAAATTGCAAACAAAAGGAACAAATGACAAGAAAAGATAAATAATTGAAGAAAAATCTCTTTTATTCCAAAATACTTCATTACTAGAGATTATAGTCTATTGCAAGGCATTACTAGTGCATTACAGCACAGGAAATACAAGAAAATTTTTAGATAACCAGGGATTCCAGCTACATGAGTTACATCTGCAGGGCTTCTGCTCCAAAAAAGAGAACCTTGTCGAGCTTCGATCTTCAGGACACTAGTCAAAGATATGAAAAAATGAAGCAATCTGGAGAAACTTACCTTCGGCTTTCCATCATCTAAGAAGCCACTTGATGGATCTTCAAGTGGATTAGCGGCTACCATATGTCAGCTCTCTCTTCTTTCTAGGGTCGATAGCACACTTGTACACCTATGGTAATCGAATAGAGTTCTACTAGTCTTTATGTAGCGCTCCATAAAGAGCTAGAAACTCCAATAAATTATCATAAGCGGCAGATACTCAAAAACACATCCTGCTAAAAATTTTTTTTCCAGCTCAATTATATATGCTCATCACTCAAATCAACACTAAGCATCAACCTACTCAGATTATATTTTTCATGACATCCTCAGATAGTTTATAAGATCCCATTAACAATCAACATCCAAATCATAAGTACATACATCATACTCATAATTTTCTTCAAAACATAAGTCTTGTATTCATATCCAAATAAGTCTGATATATCACCACATCTCATTGTATATATATACATATATATACATGAATATCATCCCACACTAGCTCAATATACAAAGTTATCATCTATATTCTTGTAACCTGGAGGCTTCAGCAGCTAAGGGTCTCAATCCCGCAAACCTTAATCCTGCCAAATAGACTCACTAATCTGAAAGAAGAATATTAACAACAGAAGGGTAAGACCTAAGTTTCAGTGACCGGATAACCATCTAACCAAAGAGAAATAGAGGATCATAACATCACATTTCAATAATATGCTGATACAAAATAGCTTGTATAAATTAAAGTATATTTTTAACATGATATGGATATAATAAAATGTAGCTTATTCTTCAAATAATATACCAGTACTGAAATACTCTACAATAACTTTTCACTAAAAAACAACTCATTAATATAAATATCCGTGCATGATTCATTACAACATGAAGATATGCATTCTTTACCTATAACCCAGACTTTCTTTATTAAATTTTCTGATCCCTACTGGGATCTTCTTGCCCACTAGCATCTTCTATAAAATTTTTTCCTGGGATAAATACTTGGCCCACTGGCCCTTTTAAAATCACAATATAAGCTTTTAAATCTCATGATATTGGATTGTGTGTGTAATGCCTTTAAGGTACCATCCTATAGTCTCTCTCCTGCAGGTGTACTTTCATCGAATGCATGACTAGCAATAGAATCTCCACACAAATAGCACCCTTACCCATGCGGTTCATCCGACAAAGTGTTTATTTCTTAACCCTGAAACCTTAGGTTTTTACTCTACCCTCACGGGCTATATAATAATCAGCTCCACTGAGTTATGATTCTTGTCCTATGGGCTGCTTACAACCTGCCCCACTGGGTCTGGTATATTGTACACTCACCCCTATTCTCGGGGTTCATCGTACGATCGAATCGCAAGGAGGTACCGGCTCAATAGTAGTGTACAATGCTCATGCTACAGCACAGTCTACAGGATGATCAACCCCATAGCTGTCTAAATACTCTGTATGACTCATGCATCAAAACATATTCTTTTTAACATTTTTTATGCATATATGCCATGTATGCATCTAAAACTCATACATCAAAACTCATGCTTAGTTCCTTTGCTTTTAAAACTTATGCTCATAAACTCGGACTTTAACTCATGCTCAAAACTTATGTTTTAAATCCTATAATAAAACTCCTGCTCAAAGTTCATGCATAAAAAACCTATGCATCAGAATATCATATACTAGGTTCTCATTTCTTAGATTTAAAACATATATAATACTTTACTAAATATAACATACCATAGCTCGGTATTAATATCATTATACTGGCTCAAAATAAACTTTTCATTTCTAGATGGGAAATCCACTCACCCCAACAAAATATCCTTTTAACTGATACTCAAATCCGGTATTTTTGCTTCCTGGAACAACTATCTTGACATGGAGCCAAGCACAAACCACAGGCTTCCCCTTTCCTTCCTCTTTCTTTTTCCTTTTTCTTCTTCCTTTCTTTTCTTTCTTTCTTTCTTTCTTTCTTTTTCTCTAGCTGAAATTCATGTTTTTCCCTTTTCTTTCCCTTTTTTTTGATGACTTAGGAGCTAAAGCATGGATAACTTAGAGGCTAAGGCATTGGTAAATTTCTATTTTACCCTCGCATACTCTTAAAGCATGCTTTTTTAAAAATACATGGTTCACTCATAATCATGCTATTTTGCCCTTAGATTTTCTTTTTTAAATTGTCCTTAGCACAATTAGCAATTGATATCGGAGCCTTTTCCCATTTTGCCTCTGAACATATATTTTTTAATTTATTTATAGATTAAATTATTATTTATCTAAATTAATATTTTATATAATATTTCTAGGAATAAACCTTGCCAACTTGAAGAGCTCAATTTTAGAAATCCATCGGTTCAAACGGCACTCAAATCAGACTTAGAACAAAATAAATATGAAATTTTAAAGATTTAACTCAGAAAATTTGCAGTCTTAGAGCCGGCTCCAGCAGATCTTGGAGTCGGCTCTAGCAGATCTTAGAGTCGGCTCTAATATAAATTACAGCCAGTTCCAGCACGAAGCAAAAATGCTGACCTTTTGTTTTTCTTTAGAGCCGACTTCCTTTTCAGCAGAAGTCAACTCTAAAGCGTGCTAGAAGTTTTAAACCATGCTAGAGTCGACCCCTCACCAACTAGAGTCGATTCTAATTGCTAAAAACATCACTTAAGGGCAAAACTCAAACCAAACTTGATTTTACTTGTGATTTAAGCCTATTAAAGCTAAAAATCTCTCAAATTCTTAAATCTAAATCATTGGCACATAAGAATATACTTATTTACACCATACACTTTTTTGTTTTACATTTATCAAACTGCCAACATACCTACACGTCATTGAAACCATCCAACTTTTATTATAAATAAAAATTTTATTAATATTACTAAAATTATAAGATTTTCAAGATGTTACACCATGGTTGACGGAAAGCATGGAAGCCGAGGCCCATCAAGAATTGTATCCCCAATATGGCCTCTATAGTTCCACAATGGATGGATAGAGCCAAGTAGAAAGCGCCTGCATACGCTTCTTGTATGGCCTCTATGCCTCCTCTACGCCAAGTAGCAAGACTGAGTAATCTTTTTAGCCTCGATAAAGCCAGGCAACTCCTTGTACCTCGATAGAGTCCTATAATCTCCTTATCTTGGTGAGGCCGAACCAACTCACCACTCTTGATAACATTGAACCACTGATTTGCTCCACCTAAGTCAAGCTATTTTGGATCTCGGCGAAAGTGATTGAAAACTTTTCTCGTGCAATTTGATGAAAGTAAGGTATAAGCATTCAAACTTGGTAAAATATAGAAAGGACTATCAAGCAGATGACGTTCAAACCACAAAAAACATCAGAAAAATACATGATTCCATTCACAAAGATTTTGGCATTATAAAGTAGGAATGTTCAAAAAATTTCTTCAAACACCAAAAAAGGAAATACAAAAAAGATTCCTAAACTTCAAGCTTGGCTTCGGCTACTACTTTAGGAACGGCTTCGGGAGCGACCGTAGGAGGTTGGCTTGATTTGCCTACTTCGAGCGTAACAGAAGATGGAGCTTCGGGTTCTTCGACAACGATCTCGGGAACCTTTCCTTCTTGAATACATGCTGCTGGGACCTCGGCCAAGTTTTCCTCCGAAGACACCTTAAAGTCAACATCCAGAATCTCTTCGTATTCAGCTTCGGTGGACAATTCAACCCCTGGTGTGCGGCCACTGTAATATTCATCCTCTAGGAAGGAGAGGTCTAAATCCGGAAACTTTTGGAATACCCTCGCTAGTACTTCCTCCCCTCCAACTTGGTATGCATCGGCGTAGGCTGCCTTTCGCTCATCCAAAAACTGAGTGAATCTTTTATATTTCTCCACCACCGAGGCAGCCCGTTGTTTGGCTCATCTACTTGCTTGCTGAGTTCGGAGCATTTTTGATGGCTTGAAGCCAACTCTCGTCTCAAAGCTTTTATTTGGTCGTCGGCATCGACCATAATTTTCTCTACCTGAAAAGCAAAGTTGGCCGAATTAATGACGATTAGAAAAGGAGCACAAGATAGGTTAAATAGAGTAACTCGAGCCATACCTCTCTGTCTCACCGAGCCTTCTCTACCTTCATCTTCTTGATCTGATTGTGGGCCTCTAATGCATCCTTTTTATGGTATCATTGATTTTTAGCTGCATCCTTAGCTTCTTTCTGAACCTGAGCCAAATCGGTGGTGAGCTTAGAGATCTATCCTTGATACCATCTCGATTTGTCACTTTTCTCGGCAAGTCTTTTATTCAAATCGTTCCTCTCCTTAGCAAACCGCTTTTTTAATCCATTCTATCTTTTGGCAAAATGCTTGTTCAGGTTTTCACCTTTTTGGCGTGCTCAGCTCGGCATTGCGATAGCTCTAACTGAGCCTTATTGGCTAATTCACGAGCTCCCCTAAGCTCGTCAACTTCAGCTTGAAACTTTGCTTTAGAGGTCTATTCCGCTCTTTCTAAATTCGCTAGTATCCCTTGGACTTGTAACAAAGCCCTGGATGTCTCATCGGCTGATGTTGCTCTCCCCGAAGGGTGGCGACCTCCTTTCTGGCTTGGACACAAGCTCCCGCAGCCAGGTTTAGGCGACAACATAGCACCCTTATTAAAAGGGCAATCTGCAGATAAAGCTCGATATTGAATTTTGACCAGGTTAATCAATAAAAAAGGATGCCTTGATATTTCAACTTACTCGGAAAACATATGCCATTGCGATCCTGGTGAGGGGTAATTATCGATTTCAGATAAAAGATAAATATCCCTCGGTATGCCGGACTGCCCGAATGCCGCAGCAACAAGATCCTCTTCGATAGGCCCTCCTTCCGAAGAACTTTCCTCTCCATACAGAATGGACCACATCAGGGTGGCCAACGTTTCCTCAGCATCTGGATCAGGTATGAGTAAATTTACGACCGATGAACTGGTTTGAGAAGCCTCAGTCTGAGGGATCCCAACTCGCCTGGCCTCTTCAACCAAAAACTTGGCCTGGGAAGCCTTGGCTTGAGAGATTTCGGTTAGCTTGCCCCTTTTTTTTGGCGCTTCGATTGGAGGAACCCCGATCCGAACAACCTCCTTGTTCGAGGACTCTTCTTGATCCATGAACATCTGCCCAACCTCCCTCGGCTCCTCTAGGGAGGATCCTTCTACGAGAGGCTCCCCCCGCACTTCGGTCAGCTCCCCCTATGCCTCGACACCTTCCCCAGCTTCCCTTGACTCTTTTAAGGGGAGTTCTCCAACAGAAGGCTCCTCCCATACTTCGGTATCTTCTCTGGCACCCCTTATCCCCTCAGGTGTAACTGGAAGCTCTCCTTCATGAGTTGGAGGGATTCCTGAGCTTCTAACCTCCTCGGGTTGCAACTCCCTATCCCTAGACATAGGAGCCACGCATTTAGATGGTGACGTTCTATTAGAATCGTACGATATCACCATTACTCGCTCCAAGAACTTCGTCGGTTATTTCTCTCAATGTACCCTTGACCATCGACCTTCCTTTGGCTGCCTTCCTCTCTTCCACCACTGGTTTCTCCTTCGGAAGGCGGAATTTTTTTTTTCAGGATTGTACCTTTCCCTGGAACTGATTTCTTTTAGCGCTTGCCTAGCTCTTCCTTCATCTGGGCCAATAACTCCGATCTATCGGCTGTGAATACAGGAAGCGAGAATTTAGTCAGCTATAAAATCGCCGATGTCCAATCGACAAAAGAGAAGGATAAAAACTTACCTCGGGGATCAATGGGGCTAAGCCTGGCATTGAAAAGGGCATTCTCGGCCAAGAGAACGCTTGTTGAGAATATCCAACCACTGCAAAGGATGGTTAGCCTCTCTTCTTTTCGCCTTGATAGCTTTAGATGTGTGTTTGAATCTTTCACATAGTTCCCTTCTACTAGAGGGAAGTCGGAGCCGATGTTCCCTTTGACAATGAAAAATCAAAACTTCCACCCCTTTATGGAGGACAGAGTCTCCGATATCATCTTGAACGATCTTCGGGGTCAACATAAGGCCATTCAGAATTCTTTCCGAGAACAAGGTTGTAGCAGACCTAAAACATAGGAAGCGTTGCTGCTGCCCCACGCGGCTGCATATCGATATGAATCCGATGATATTGCACCAACTGTTTGGAGCTACCATCGTTGGACAAATTATGTAGAATCTCATTATTTTTTTCACCAAAGGATGGATAGGGAACCGGAGGCCCGCTCTTAGACTCTCTTCATAGAGGAAGATCCCGGACTCCAATTGATTTGTGACCCTTTACTCAGGCTTTGGCATCCGTAGACTAATATCCTGAGGAATCCCATACATTCGACAGATTCTCTCCAAATCTTCCGAGGTCATCAAGGAAGCAATATCACTCGGGCGTTCCATACTCCGGGCTGAATGGAAGGAGTTCGACGGAATCATAGGGGTTGTGAAAGAAAAACCTTAGGGGAAGAAGCAAAAAGATAGCGTAACAAGGAATAGAGCCGCCTCAATCTCTCTTTTAAACCATCCTGGCATAAAGGTGAGATATCATCGGCAAGAATTCCCAAGTGTTCAGGCTGCCAGCGCAGGCGCTACAAGCGCAAAAGTTTGCCGCGTGTCATTCCCTCAATCATCGTTTGCAGGGAACGAAGGGTTCTTCCTCATCGCCCAAAAAGGATGATGGAGCGGCGATGTGAGATTTATGAGGCCATCATTACACACCTTTTCAAATTCAAATCCGTTTAGTCAAATTAAGCTGTCTGAAACTCTACTTCTCATGCTCGAACCTATGCTTCGGACTAGAGAGTGGAAGGTATGTGATACGGGTAAAATCATTATTGCGTTAATATCCGTGCATATGGTAAAAGGACTAGGATCATTTTTGATTTCTGACTCATCAGCCGTCACGTTCAGAAAAAGATAAAACTGTCATGCCTCGGACAAACTTAACCACCTTCATGCCTCGGTAGGATTGAGCAACCCTCATACCTCGGCATAACCAAGCAACCCTCATGCCTCGGCAGGACCGAGCTATCTTTACGCCTCGATAAGACCAAACTATTTTCTCCTTCGGCTCAAGCGCCCTTACTATCTAGCATTACGTCAAGTCCTTTGCACGGTGAATGGCTATGATCATCTGATTTCCAAAACGATCATCTTAAAATGGAAGTGAGGAGCCGAGCATGACCCTCTAATGCCAATCAACGAAAGTTCAAATCTGATTATTTGGTAGGATTCCAACCACGGCGGTTCCCGACATTCTCAAGAAGGAAATAAAGCCCGTAAAGTCAAAAATAGCTTAGTGCCTATAAATAACCCAATCTCAAAGCTCCTATCGCTTTCTTGGCCATTGATCTTCTAATTAACAGGATTCGAATCCTATCGGCCCTATAACCAACCAGATTCGAATTGGATTAGAATCGTACTAGCTTTTAGCTTCCCAAGACATGTCCAAGAAGTCAGGTATTAACCGGCCATCATTCCAACCGTCTGTAAATATCTGGTCCTAAGGTCTTTTCAGGTATGCTTTATGCCTCCATGCTTATTCTGAATTGGAAAAAGCTCAAGCAGAGTTTTTAAGTTTCGAGAGGCCATTTTTAAAGGACTCTTCTGCGAGAGGCTTCTTCTCATATCTGATTGCTGAGAAATTGCTACTGACTTAGCGTCAGAGAGTCTTTTGTGAAGGCTATCCCTAATACTTCCTGCGTAAAGACTGTCTTGCATGTTCATTCGAATAAAAAATCTATCTAGATTCAGAAATGAATTGCATTCAAGTCGAAGAAAGGATTTCTACAATTGACAATAGAATTGGTTATTTGTATGGCTGCTGGTGACTATAATAAATGGCGTTTTTTCAATCTCTGTTTAAAAATTTAATAATTCTTTAAATAAAATATGCAAGCAAAAATAATTGTGGCAGTTTTAAGATAAGTTCATTACCTTTTCTTTAAAAAATAAATTTATTATTAACTATATAAAAGGCACTACAAATGACATATTTATTTTCTAAATTTAACGAGAGCTGGGATAGTTTTTTTTATCAGCATATTATAAATATTTAACCAATTTTTGTAATAGATTATTTTTTTATCCAGGTCAATCTCTCTCTCTCTAAATCCAAGTGGACACTATTACTCTGGGTATCGTCAGCGGGGTTAGATTTTTCCTGGTCACGTCATAGCATTAAATATCTAAGATAATTCAGACATCTCTTTCTTGGCACTGTAATTTGATGTCATCGCTTACGCTTACCTAAAAATCAATGCGGCGACAGTGACGTTATCATTTAACCCTCAAACTTAAATCTTCATCGCACGTACATATAACATATCTTAGTATTTTAAGAAAATATCAACCAACTCCTTCAGGATCCTGAGTGATCTAACTTGACGCCAGATGGCCCCAGACCTGAAGGCACCTTCTGCGACACCTTCCACCCCTTCCGTATCAAACTATAAAATTGCGACCCCGCGCTACACCCCGATCCAAGAACAAATTTTAGGTATTGTTTGATTTATAAATTTTTTAAATAAAATAATATTTATTTAAAAAATAATTATTTTTTAATAATATTTGTTATAAAAAAATAATTACCTTTTTCTTGATCACCATTGTCCTCTTCCACCTTCCATATCGACGTATTTTCCACCGCTGAAACTAAAAGAAACGCTTTCTTGTGTTACTGTTTTAGATGGTGTGAACGATATTTCAGTCCTAAAACACTGTTAAGATAACAGGAACCGACAGCAGAATTATATTTAATCAATTCAGAATATAGAGGGTCTAATTGAAAATTTTGAAGATTGTAATTCTATATGCAATACGATAAAAATTGAAAGGTCAAAATATAATTTTTCAAAAACAACCCAGACGTCTCTTCTCCGTTACTAAAATATATACACGACCACAGAGCAATGGGACAGCCCCTTCTCGCAAAGACACAAACACAAACAACTCAACGGCATTGTCTCGTATGATCTGCGCTCCAACGGGACCCCAATCAGAGCCAAGGGACAGGATTTTTCCTTCTTTTTCTTTTTTTTTTTTTTTTTTTTTGAACGTAACATCGAACATCTCACACGCGGACAAATTCGTTCTTATCCTCGCAATGCAGGGCGCACGAAGTTGTCCCTCCTCCACAAATGAGGAGGCCCACCCATAGCCTTGAATTCTTGATCGTTTCTTTTCCGGTTTTCCCTATAAAGATCATAAAGAGCACCAGCACCAGCCAACGCAGAAGTTTGGGAGACGGTATCAGAGGGTAGATAATCGAGAGATGAACCCACCACTGCTTCTTCCCTTCTTCTTCGTCTTATTCCTCCTCCTTTCCCCTTCTTCTAGTACCCACCCCGGTACCATCCTCTTCACCACGCTCGGTCGCAGCCGCTACGGCTTCGATATCTTCTCCGTTCCCCTCACCTTCTCCTCCCTCCATTCAATCTCGATCGAACACCAGAACGAGCTCCAACGCACCGATGGCGTCTCCGTCAACTACAACGGCTTCTTCCCCTCCAACTCCTCTTCCCTCCTCTACATCAGCGAGCGCAGCGGCCACCCCAACGTCTTCCTCGATTACCTTGCCTTCTCCCAATCCTCTCCTCTGCGACGCGAGGCCCTCGAGCTCCCGACTCGCCTCCACATCCCCTTACTCCCCCAGACCTCCTCCGCCTCTCGCTCTGCTCCTCCTATCTCCATGAAAGATCGGCCTTCCCTCTCCGGCGACTACCTTATCTACGTCTCCACCCACGAGCCCTCCGGCTCCCCGCGCCAGAGCTGGGCCGCCGTCTACTCCACCCACGTCCCCACCGGCCGCACCCACCGCCTCACCCCCTCCGGCATCGCCGACTTCAGCCCTGCCGTGTCCCCCTCCGGCCGCTGGACCGCCGTCGCCTCATCTGGCGCCCGGGGCTGGTCGGGCGAGGTCGAGGAGCTCGACACCGACATCTACGTCTTCAAGACCCGAGACGGGTCGGCGAGGACTAATCTCATCGAGCACGGCGGCTGGCCTTGCTGGGCCGATGACTCCACCCTCTTCTTCCACCGCCGTGGCTCCGACGGCTGGTATAGCGTCTACCGAGCTACTATCAGTATCGGAAGCACTCTATCAGTAGTGTCGGTGGATCGGATTACCCCTCCCGGCTTCCATGCTTTCACTCCGGCGGTGTCGGTTGGTGCGCCGGGTATTGTAGCAGTGGCGACGAGGAGATCAACGTCCAAATTCCGGCATATTGAGCTCATTGATCTCAGAGGTGGGAGCAAGGTTTATGTGGAGGTGACTCTGCCTATTGCTCCCTATTCTCACCATTTCAATCCATTTATCTCCCCGGACGCCTCCCGGATTGGCTACCACCGGTGCAGGGGAGGAAGCAATGGCAACCCCGCATTGCTGCTGGAGAACATCAATAGCCCGTCGCCGGAAATATTTTCTCTCTTTAGAATTGATGGCTCGTTCCCATCCTTGTCTCCTGATGGTGGCCGGATTGCTTATATTCAGTTCCCCGGGGTTTATGTTCTGAATTCTGATGGCTCCGATGGACCGAGGGAGATCTTCTCCGGAAATGCCTTCCCGACGGCTTGGGATTGGAAGAGAAAAGGGGTCATCTATACCAGCCATGGTGCTGAATTTGCTTCAGAGAGCACAGAAGTTGATATCATCTCCATTACTCTACCTGAAGATGGTGATGAGAATTCTCGGCCTACAATCAAAAAGCTTACGACGGGAGGGAAGAACAACGCATTCCCTTCCCCATCGCCAGATGGCAAATGGGTGGTATTCCGGTCGGGGCGGTCAGGACACAAGAACCTCTACATCATGGATGCAGTGGAAGGGGAGAGTGCAGGGCTCCGACGGCTGACGGAGGGGCCATGGAGTGACACCATGTGCAATTGGTCACCGGATGGCGAGTGGATTGCCTTTGCTTCAGATAGGGATAACCCAGGCAGCGGGAGCTTTGCCATCTACATGATTCACCCTAATGGGACTGGGTTGCGGAAGGTGGTGCATAGTGGGGATGGAGGAAGGACTAACCACCCCTGGTTCAGTCCTGACTCGAAGAGCTTGGTCTTCACGTCGGACTATGCAGGGGTGTCGGCAGAGCCAATCTCCAATCCCCACCATTACCAGCCATATGGGGAGATTTTCACTGCTAAGATTGATGGTTCTGATATCCGACGGCTTACACACAATTCATTCGAGGATGGGACCCCGACATGGACTCCGTTCTTCCTGAAGCCGTATGATGTTGCTGAGTACCTGCAAGGGTCTGAACGGTGCTTGTTTGATGACTGTCACTGGCTTGTGAAACAGTCCCAACTCAAGCAACTCACACCCAGTAAAGGTTGTTAGTCATGACTTGGGCTTTGCGATAGCATTTCGAATGGCTAGTAAGTAATTTTTGTATTCTGTGTATATCTGCAGTCCTAGCCACGTATGTTTGATAGAAGTGGACTCTATTGCCACTGATGTCCTATCTATCTGAGCTTAACAGTTATGGTCAGTGAATAAGGTGAACGACAAGTTTTAATATGATATCTAGTGCTGATATCACATCATTTATGCCTCTATTCTTCCTCCTCCTCTCTGTTTTTCCTGTTTGATCATCAAAACGAGAACTTGGTTCATTAGGCAAGCAAGCAATGTGCAACAACAAAAGTCTACCAACTCTACCATACGTTTTATATGCTGGGAATGAGATAGGCTTGATATATTGAAAACATTGCTATTCCATATTCCTGAATGTTCTTAGTCATTCATTATATAAAATGACTCTGCAACATAGCTAGTCACTTAAATTATTGACCAATTTAAGTTGTCCTATGCATGCAGTTGAGGTTCTTAAAATATTGAACTAGGATCATGCTTAACATGTGGCACAGCTCCAACAGCTATTCCCTAAATTTGAATATTAATTTAAATTATTTCTAAATATTATAAGTTACATTTTATTGACATAAAATTAAATATTTTTTTCTGTTTATTTGATAAATCTTCATCTGAGTCAAGAGCATTACTAAAGATCATCCTTTGCTGTCTCCCTCATGCAATTTTTGACTAATTCTTTGTAATTTAAAGCATTTCGGCTTCTATTTTTGGCTTAAAAGTGACCATATTCTATCATTTGATTGGAGAAGAGGATCTTAAATGGATGCTATCTTTTCCTATTTGTCCTTGTGCAAGAAATGATTTAGATCTTTAACATATTTTGTTATGAATAGGGTTTCTGTTTTGAATGGTATATTTGTATTTGTCATTGTGATTTGAGAGCTTCCTGTATGCAAAGCTGTTGGACAAATTCATTGGTAATTAAAATTAATTGAAGCAAGTTGGATCTATTCAGGCTTGAGAACATTGAAAAAGAAGGGTTCACTTTATGGAAAACTGCCTTACATCAGGACTCAAAAATGGCAAATTGCAGAATCTTGGGTCTCTTGTGAGTATGGCAGGTTAATGTTTCAGGCTTCATATATATGGACTTTAGAAAAACTTGTACAAGCATGTCCTATAAGAGTTCAGAAAGTCACATGGAGTAGTACCCTTTTATATGTGTGAGCATGAGGTATGGTGTTACTATAGAGGGCTCTTGCAAAGCAGAGGAAAAACCAGGTTAGTAATTCTAACAAATTATTTTTCTCCCATACTTGAATTGTTTTTTCTTTTTTCATGTATTTAGTTATTTTTGATTGTTTGTATCTTTAACTTCAATAGTTTGCTTTTCTTTTATGTTTGCATATCTCATGTTAGTTTTAGCATAATATATGTTGCACTGCATTCATATCTGGCATCAATTTTCAGTTTAACCAAGTTGTTAAAGATCTTAATTTTTAAGTGCAAGGTGAAGTTTGAGAGCAGAGGAAAGATTAAGGAAGAGTTAAGGCTCTTTTATTTCCAAGAAGGAAAAAACTTTAACTTGCAAGACTGAGAGGATATGATCTAAAGAGACTAAGGATGATCTTGTTGCACTTGGATATTGATTTAATGCAAATATTCTCAAAGAACAGATGGAATACCAAATATGGCCATATGTCTCATGATGTAAGTTGTATATAATGAAGAGGCTCTTCTTTAAGTCTATATACAAAGGAAGCTACTGATGCATTTTAGATTATATATATGTTAGATTTAGGTTAGGTCCTTGCTGAATCTGAAGCTGATATAACAAATCAATTATATATATGTTAGATTTAGGTTAGGTCCTTGCTGAATCTGAAGCTGATATAACAAATCAAATTAGTATGCTTGGTTTTGACTTAGGGTTCTAGGATGCATTAAGCTACCATTTTAGTTTTGACTTAGGTCTTCCCTTTACATCTTAAGCTCTTTTGAAATCATGATCAGGCTTAAACAATAATCCATGTAATAAACTAATCAAAGTTGTATAGTAGCTGAAGTGTGTAATATCAATGATATATTCCTTCATGAATTGGATTAGATAGTTTACGCATTGTAAAAACTGTTGAAGGGGTATTTTCTGTTGTAAGGAATGAATACATTTACCAAGATATAATTGCATAACATTATGAAAAACACCAAGGTATAACATAAACCATAGTTGTTAGACCCAGCTTGGACATTGACCCTGCTAAGGGCTCATGTCATCGAGTCACTAGTTCAACCATCGGGTCACCGGTTGAACCATCGATTCAATTATTTTAATATAAAATATATTTATACTAAAAATTAATTTTTAATAAAAAAATAAAGATGATCATGATAATAAACTTTAACATCATATGCCATAAAAAGCTGGTTCAGACTGGGTTGATCGATTTACGGGTGAACCGGATGGATTAACCGTGTTATTCCGGGTCTCTTACACATCTGGTTTTATGTTAGAACCGGACCGGCTTGGCTTTCGGGTCTCGGTCCAACCGGTCCAACCGGCCAGTTCAGTCCGGTTCTGACAACTATGACGTAAACAACCTTGCCTTCAAGTGCGGGATGCAGCCATTTTAGTATTGTGTTCTGCACAGAGGTTATAAGAGACACTAGAATAATCGCAGAGGGTCAGATGTAGAAATTATGCACTAGTTGGAGAATATAAACTATATTTGAAGGGAATGAAAAGAAAAATTCCAAAAGTTTGTACGTTCTATAGGCCATGCTTGTGGATATGCAATTTTTGACTAACTCTTTTGTAATTTAAAGTATTTCTGCTTCCATTTTTGACTTAGAAGTGACTATGTTCTGTCATTTAATTGGAAAAGAGGATCTTAAATTGATGTTATCTCTTCCTGTTCCTCCTTGCACAAGAAATGATTTGGATCTTTAACACACTTTGTTAGGAATAGGGATTCTGTTTTGAATAGTATATTTGAATTAATCATTTTGATTTGAGGGCTTCCTGTATGCAAAGTTGTTGGACGAATTCATTGGTAATTAAAATTCAGTGAAGCAAGTTGGGGCCATTTAGGCTTGGGAACATTGAAAAGAAAGGGTTCACTATCTTCAATGAAAATCTGTCTTGCATCAGGACTCAAATATGTCAAACTACAGAATCTTGGGTCTCTTGCAAGTATGGCAGGTTGATGTTTAGGGCTTCATCCGTATAGACTCTAAAAAAACTTGTACTAGGTATAGTGTTAGCATAAAGTGCCCTTGCAAAGCAGAGGAAAAACCAGGTTACTGATTCTTACAAGTTATTTTTCTTCCATACTTGAATTTATTTTTCTTTTTTCCTGTATTTAGGTATTCTTGATTGTTCATATATTTAAGCGTAGTAGTTTGCTTTTCTTTTATGTTTGTGTATCTCATGTTAGTTTTAGTGCAATATATGTCATGCTGCATTCACATCTAGCATCGATATTCAGTTTAGCCAAGGTGTCAAAGATCTTAATTCTGAAGTGCAAGGTGAAGTTTGAGAGCAGAAGGAACATTAAGGAAGAGCTAAGGCTCTTCTATTTCCAAGAAGGAAAAAATGACTAACATCTAGGATTGAGAGGATATGATCTACAAATGGTAAGGATGATCTTGTTGCACTTGGAAGATGAGTTAATGCAAAATATTCTCAAAGAACTAATGGATTACCAAATATGGTCATATGTCTCATGATGTAAGTTGTATATAATGAAGAGGCACTTCTTTAAGTCTATAAATGAAGGAAGCTCCTAATGGCTTTAGATCTTCATACGGGCTAGATGCAAGTTAGGTCCTTGAAGAATCTGAAGCTAATATAACAAATCAAGTTAGTATACTTGGATTTGACTTACGGTTTTAGTGTGACCCTTGGTGTAATTGTAAGATTGCTCTATTGTGATTGGAGGTCACAGGTTTAAAATGTGGAAACAGCCTCTTCACATGCTAGGATAAGATCGCGTACATCTAGCCCTCCCTAGATCTTGCAATGGCAAGATCCTCATGCACTAAGCTGCGCTTCTAGTTTGGACTTAGGGTTTCCTTTCGCATGTTAAACTTTAATCTCTGTTGGGATCATAATCAGGCTTAAATGGTAGTCCATGTAATAAACTAATCAAAGTTGTATGGTAGCTTAAGTGTCTAATGTCAATGAAATGTTCCTTCGTGATGAATTGGATGAGACAATTTGTGCTTATAAAATTAGTTGAAGGGGTCTTTTCGGTCATAAAGAATGAATACGTTTACCAGGGTGTAATTGCATAACATTATGAAAAACACCAAGGTCTAACCTAAACAACCTTGACTTCAAGTGCTCGGATGTAGTTGTTCCAGTATTGTGTTCTTCATAGAAACACTAGAATAATCCCAGATGCTCAGATCTAGAAATTATGCATGGGAGGGAAGATATAACTACATTTGAACAGAATGCAAATAAAAGATTCCAAAGGTTTGTACGTGCTATAAGCCATGCTTGTGGAAATGCTAATGTCACAAGTTGTATTAAAGGCCAAAGAGGAGGAGCATTACATCTTAGACTGCTTATGCTAGTTTTGCTAGTTGGTCAGTGTTCACCATAGTTTTCACAAGATCAACAAATGCTGTTGACTGATACATGATAGATATGAATGAAAAATGAATACAAGAATTTGGGTATCAGCGGGGTTTCAAAAGTACTTTTACTGTGAAGAGCATGCAACAAGGTAAATATGTATTATGCAGTTTGGTTAATCTTCAAAGCTACTAACAACTATGGACCGACCTAAAGGAGAGATTAATGGATGATTGCATATGTAATGATGCGCATAATTCAATACTAACCAGTGAATGTGTTATTTCAACTGGCCTTGATAAATCCTTAATTTTATGACAATGAACCTTTGAGGACCTTAGATTGATTGGCCTGCCTGAAAGTACAGAGGTAGTAACAGGTTATGGCATGTCCGGACTGACTAGACATGATGAATTAGATTATGAGTAGAAAGATGCCTAGTACAGGGTTTATTTGTCTTGAACTATGATTTTAGAAAATCTGCAAAATCCCAGTAAAATGACCAGAAGATTTCAATGTGTTCAAGTTCAAAACTTTGGCTAAGTCAAAGTTAATTTCAAGGAATTCTCATCAGGAAATTTCTGAAAGCATTTCACAGATGAGATCTGAGGAAAAACTTGTGATAAAGGTGTAGGACAAATCTTTGTGGAAAGAAGAAAAAACCTGATTTTTCCTTCTCATAATATTCCAAGCACAACGGGGTAAATGAAACCAGAAAAGAAATATGAATTTTGTAAAAATGCTTTTTGGTTGCTTTTCACAGTCATGAATCAGAAAAATAAGGCAGTTCATAAGGCCTGAAAAATGAGTTCTAAAGCCCGATTTTTTCCTGCTTTTTCTAATGAAAACTGAAACCAGACCCTTGTTATCCCTCTTTAAAGGTTACGTGCAAACTATTAACTTAGTTTTTGTTCTCCCCTGTGGAATCTTTATCGATCTTTTGCAAGGATAAGCTCCTTTGCTGAAGCGCATAAATCACTTGCCAACTTTGTGGTAATCATTGTGGGATCTCAGCTAAACCTTAACTGGTCCATATTGTATCTTTAACGTCATTTCCTGTTGTTTTATTTTATATCCCCTACTTCTCCACTGAAGAAAGCACTTCTCTAGGTAACAACTTCTAGACTTCTGATGGTATTCTGAATGTTTCTTTAAACAAGATCTCACTGGTGAAAGAATGAATACATTTCAAGTTGGTGCTTATGTCATGATACTAGATTGTGTATCATCATACACGAAGTCTTGGTTCATTGATTTAACAAAATGCAAACGAGGCTTGAAAGTCTATACTTTCAATTATATAATTATAACATCTCAATCTGAAGTAAAATTGTACCCAAAACTAGGTAAGATTTAGGCATTTATATTTGAATGCAAGTGTCCTAATGGTCCTGGAGCTAAAATATTTTTTTTAATGCCCAAAATATGTTGCCAAATTATTCTCTTTATTTCCCAAAAAATGCATCGAGTGCATAACAAAATTATGAAAAAAAATGAAATATCTAGCTTCTAGTGCTGTTGTGAGTCTTTTTGCACACTTCTTGAAGTGCTTAAAATTTTCGGCTATCATTAGTTGCCAGAATATTTTGCTACCCTTGGATATTAGGAGGAAGAAAGTTCAAAGATATTAGCTAGTTGATATGTGCCAGTGGTCTATTAAATTTATAAAAATAGATCTTTTTGTTGCATGATTAAGTTGTATGAATCTTTTGATTTGATCATATTTTGTTGCATAAGAATTAAGGAAAACTAAAGCAATACATGGAACTGATCTTCTAGGAAATTCTCTTATTATTAATGTATAAGAGATTATTCGTTGCACGTACTGAACATTTGTCATGAGTCTGATGTCTTACCGAAGCGCAATGGTGTCATCCTGGAAACTAATATTTTTCTAGCTTCATGCATCTATTATTTTGATATTTGTTGGTGCCACCCTCGTTGGTGATTAATAGAGTTCAACATACATCAGATAAATGTCAAGAATGGTTCCAGTCAATAGTATTTTCTTAAAACAATATTGATAGAGAGGGTTTAAATATGTACCCCAGAGGGCAGCTACAGGCTCTGGAAGACTTGTTTAGAGAATGGGGACTTAAGAATCTTTAGATAGAAATGACATGAAATTATAGATATATATATATATTCTATATCCTCGACCAACATAACAACCAAAAGACAAGGATGGTCCATAAGTCATAAAATCTACGACCTAATATATAAGATGTATTTATTCTACTAAACAATTCGAGTGTGCGTTCAGAGATATGAATGCATTTCATCACCTCTGCGTCCAGAATTTTCCACTATTCACATTTTAGGTAAAATTGGAGCAAACTGCCGCATTTCATCAAAAGAACATTTTCCAACTTACATATTCTGAAGGAGATTCTGGATGTAACAAAAAACAATCATTCTCTGGGATTTGCTTAGATCAAACAAAAAATTCTTATGCTAGGGAACTATATATTACCCATAAGATCCAGCAATTCACAGTGACTCTTGAGCTCTATAGTTTGATTTGTGATGGGAAAAATATACAGGAGTAGGTAATTAGGACATGAACAGCTCATAAGATCAGTCTTCTTTTGTCTCCATTCTTTATCTTTAACTGCAGTCGAAGGTGCAATTCTGATGATAGCATGAAAATCTTAACCTCCAAAATGCAGTATGACCATAGGTTTCTGTTGTGGAGTAAACTATCGTTGAACTTGTGGAACATGAATAAGAATTAATTTAAATACAGAAAATAAAGAAGAAAAGCAATCAAATACAAGACACAATGATTTACGTAGTTTGATAATTTGCCTACGTTCACAAAAGGTTTCTAGTTCTTCTTTATTAAGAGAAAGGCTTTACGGCTACAAAAATTTATCAGAGATTTTATTTCTGTGCATCACACTTGCCCGTCTGCCATCCTTGGCTTGGGCTGTTAAATCTATGCACACCATCCTTGACTCGGACTGTCAAATCTATGCATGCCATCCTTGGCTCAGGCTGCCAAATCTATGCGCATCCATGCGTTTGATAGGCTCCCACTTGCAGCTTCTGGCATAGGTTGCTAAATTTGCTGCATGCCCGAATTCATCCAGATCTGCAGGCTTTTACTTATCGTTTCTGGCATAGGTTACCAAATTTGCTGTGTGTCCATATCCTACGCTCATGACAGCTGCCAAACCTGCGTGCTGCTTTCAATTTTTGCTTGCCGTTTCTGAAAGAATTATGAGCCATTGTTTAACAATCTTCATTTTGGCGAATAATCACTCCCTTATAAAACCCGTTCAACCTGGAGGATCCATACCTCCACCTGAAGCCCTCAACATCTTCACAATACCAGTTTGTGACTTGGAGCAAGTCCAAACAATGTTTGAATTTCTCCAAAGGAAGCATCTTTGTCAACATATCTGCTACATTATTCCTTGTATGTACCTTCAATAACAGGATCTCACCTGAAGTAACTCTCTGATCTTATGGTACCTCACATCAATATGCTTTGTTCTAGCATAATACACCTAATTCTTGGACAATTTAATGGCACTTTGACTGTCGCAGTATATACCCAAAGCTTGTTGCTCAAAATCAATCTTTGAGACAAGTCCTTTTAACCACAACGCTTTCTTGGCTGCATCTATTATAGCCATGTATTCTGCTTCTGTGGCGGATAAAGCAATCACACTCTGCAAGACTGACTTTCAACTAATTGGACCACTTGCAAGTGCGAACACATAGCCTGTAGTAGACTTCCTATCATCCACATCTCCAGCATAATCTGAGTCCACTTGCAAGTGTGAACATATAGCCTGTAGTAGACTTCCTATCATTCACATCTCCAGTATAATCTGAGTCCACATGCCCAATAACAAAAACTGAATCATCCACTGTACCAAAATAAATACCATAATCAGATGTACCTCTCAAGTATCGAAGAATCCACTTTACAGCCTGCCAATGCTCCTTACCTGGGTTAGCCATAAACCTGCTAACCATATTGACTGCTTGGGCCAAGTTTGGCCTTATGCAAACCATTGCATACATCAAACTTCCCACCGCACTAGCATAAGGAACTTTTGACATGTACTGCACTTCATCCTTTATTCCAGGGTACTGATAGCTGGACAACTTGAAGTGATTAGCCAGTGGAGTAGTAATTGGCTTTGCCTTGTCCATACCAAATGATCGCTGTCGTTGGCGGTCAAAATAAAACCTACTCACTACTATAGCTAGTGGTGAATTGGAATCGTATCCTCAGGGATCAAGGGCAATTATTTCATGAAATAGAAAAAGAAAATTTATCTATAAAGATTATATTAAGAATAGCGGTTATTAAAAGATAATAATTAATTAACGAAATTTAAATAGCAGGAAAAACAACATAGAAATCTGAATCCATCGTGCAAATAGGTTTTATCTTCTTTTTTTCAATATTTCAATAGTAATAATTTTTATAAATTTAAAATTAGAATAATTTATCTCTTATCAGGCACGGACCGTATCAGGAGATCACGGTACATCCGTTTAGAGTATAAACTATCTAATAATTGTAAGGTTAAGGGTCTAATCTATCATACTACGATCTGTCTCTCTTAGGCACGTACCGTATCCTGAGATCACGGTACGTCGATAGAGGGTACAGGCCGTGTATGCTAGATCAAAACCTCAATCAAAAAAATAACTCAAAAGATATAATAAAGAAGAGCATAATTTTTATTGTATAGAAATTAAGAACAAAAGAAAGATAAAACCTGATTACATGCTTCATCATCATCCCAAGTTGAAGGAATTTAGCCACGCATTGCTGCTGCCAGCATCCCCTTCATAATTTTTATCTTCCAGGCCTAAATACAATAATCTCTATAAAAGAAGAATAAAAAGAGCTTTGTAGAAACTCCTCCTCCTAACTACTGCCTGAGGTCCTCCTTTTATAGAGCTCATTTAGGGTTTCCTTCTAATCAAAGTTAGAGTCAATCGGACGCTCAAGATCATTCATATATTGTGAGAAAATTTCTCAGCCATCCGTTCAACATCACATGCCTTAGTTTACATCGGGAATTATGCGAAATCATCTTTTTCTTTCATTTTGGGTAAACTGAATCCTGATTTGAGTGTCATATGCATCATTGGACTCCAAAAATTGAGCTCTTTCCATCTATAGGCTTCTTTTCTCCAAACATCTATAAAAAGTATCAATTCTTAATAAATTTAAAGTAATTAATATTTATTTTAATAGTTAAATTGGGATAATAAATAGGCTTATCACCAAACCTCTTCAATACTTTATCAATGTACTTCTTCTGTGAGAGCCATAACTTCATGTTCTTTTTATTTTTGTTAATTTTCATGCCTAGGATTTTTTTAGCAGCACCTACGTCTTTCATATCAAATTGTCTACTCAACAATAATTTTATGTCTCACACATCTTTCAAATTTCTTGCAGTAATTAGCATATCATCAACATAAATCAACAAATAAATGAAAGAACCATCCTTCAGAGACTTGAAGTATAAACAACAGTCATACTCCCAACGGGTAAAGTCAATACTCAACATGTAGGAGTCAAACCGCTTATACCACTGCCTCGGGGACTGCTTCAATCCATAAAGAGACTTCTTGAGATTGCACATTAGGTATTCCTTTCCCAGCTTCTCAAATCCCTTTGGTTGTTCCATGAAAATCTGCTCCTCCAATTCACCATGAAGAAAAGATATCTTAACATTTAACTGCTCCAACTCCAAATCTAGCTGAGCTGTCAAGGCCAATAACACCCTAAAAGTGGTATGCCTAACCACCAGTAAGAATATTTCATTGTAGTCAATCTCTTGCTTCTGTAAGTATCCTTTAACAATCAACCGTGCTTTATATCTCATACCTTCTTTCTCTGAGGCTTTTTCCTTCTTTCTGTAGACCCACTTGTACCCAACTGCCCTTTTACCCTTAGGGAGTGCTATCAACTCCCATGTTTGATTCTTATGCAGTGACTCCATCTCTTCCACTATAGCCTCTAACCATTTTTCCTTTTCTAAAACTGATACTGCTTTCTGAAAAGAACTAGGTTATCTATCACGGGTTAGTAAAGCAAAAGAAGCTGACTCATCATTTGTACGATACTTGGCTGGGAGTCTAATTATGATTCTGGGTCTATCTATGGCAATACTATGTTCTTGTTGATGCTGTTGCCTTTCTATACTCTCTGAATCATCATCACTACCTTCTGTTTCAACTACTGGCTTAACTAAACTCGAAGGACTGTCTGGTCTAAGTTACACATTCACCTTAGAACTTGAACCCATAGTTTCTACTTGAGATAATTCCTGCTTGTTTATCATAGCCTACTCATCAAAGATTACATCCCTGCTAACTATCACCTTCTGCGCCTTAAGATCCCAAAGTCTATATCCCTTTACTCCTTTTTCATACCCGACAAAGATGCATTTTCTAAACTTTGAATCCAGTTTTGTTCTCTCATCAATGGGGATTAAGGCATAAGCTGGACACCTAAAAATCTTGAGTACAACATAGTCAACATCCTTACCTGTCCAGACTTATTCTGCAGACTTTTCATCTAACTTCACCGAAGATGACCTGTTAACAATAAAACAAGTTGTATTCACTGCTTCTGACCAAAATTGCTTGGATAAACCTGCCTGTAATCTCATAGCTCTGGCTCTCTCTAATAGTGTCCTGTTCATCCTTTCTGCAATCCCATTTTGCTGAGGTGTCTTAGGAACTATGAAATGCCTCTCAATTCTCTCTTTCTTACAGAAACTTATGAATTCATTAGATGTGTACTCACCCCGTTATCAGACCTTAAGCACTTCACGCTCTTCCCTGTCTGTTTCTCAACACTGGCTTTTCACTCCTTGAACCTAGAGAATACATCACTCTTCTTTCTCATAAAGTATACCTAAAGCTTCCGAAAGAAATCATCAATAAATGTCACAAAATACCTAGTTCTACCTTTTGCAGCAATCTGTGCTGGACCCCAGACATCTGAGTGAACATACTCTAATACCTGCTTGCTTCTCTATGAGAAGGACTTAAACTAATAAACCCTGCTCTGTTTACCATAAACACAGAATTCACAGAACCCAACTTGACACCGTGTAATCTCATCCAACATTTTTCTCTTCTGTAGTTCTTCCAAACCCTGCTCACTGATATGACCTAATCGCATATGCCAGAGTTTGGAGGTATCTGAGCTATTCTCTATTGATGAACATACAGATCCATTACCAACAACTGTATTACCCAATAGCCTGTACACTTATAGAAATCTTAAGAATTCCACTACTTGGAGCTGTTGAAAAACCACACAATTGCTTCTCTAACTGTTCTAAAGAAATCAAGTTCTTTTTCAATTCAGGGACATATTTTACATTCTCTAATGTCTTGATTATACCATCAAACATCTTAATTCTAACACTATCAATCCCCACAGCCTTGCAAGAATAATTATCGCCCAATGTCACACTACCAGCATCATGGGCCTTATAACTATGGAACCAATTTCTATGTGACGTATAATGTGATGAGCATGCAGAATTCAATATCCATGTGTCATATAGTAAGTCATTATATTTCGATGAGGCTACCAAAAGATCCTCCTCCTCTGAAGCATCTGTAGCAACACTAGCTGAACTTAAGATGCATTCTTCCTATTAGCTCCCTGATTCTTCAATAGAGGACAATCTTTCTTTCAGTGACCCTTATGGTGACAATTGAAATACTCCTGCTTTGACACCCTTGACTTGGATATGCCCCTAGACTTTCCTCTCTTCTGCTCCCTATTCCTTTCTCTGCCCTTGCCACATTTTAAACTGACTGACAAACCCTCAGCCTGTGAGTTTTCTGTCTCCAACTTTTGCATTGACATATGAGACCTAAGAGCATGCACTACCTCATCATAGTCTAGTGTCTCCTTTTCATATAACAATGTTGTATTAAATTGGTTAAACAATGGCGGCAAAGAACATATAAGCATTAGAGCCTTATCCTCCTTATCAATTTTCACATCCACGCGTAATAAATCACTAATCTTTTGGTTGAACTGGGCTATGTGATCTTCTAGGTCTCCACCTTCTTTCATTGTAAAATTGAATAGATCGTGTTTCAGGAATAGCTTATTGATGACATTCTTGGACACGAACAGGCTCTTCAGTTTTATCCATAAACCCTTTGCTGTCTTCTCATTGATTACATCATATACTATTAAATCTGTCAAACACATTCGGATTGTATTGAAGGCGATTGAGTCCATGTCCTGCCAATCATCTTTTTCCATGTTAGCAGGCTTCTGTCTCCTTAAAGCCTTGTGAACCTTCATCTGAGTCAACAGATTGTTCACCCTCATCTGCCATAGAGAAAAATTTTTCTTGCCATCAAACTTGTCAAACTTGGCGTGCACTCCCAATCCACTCATCTTAGCCTGTGCTCTTATACCAATTGTTGTGGAACAAACTACCGTGGAACTTGTGGAACGCGAATAAGAATTAATTTAAATGTAGAAAATAAAAAAGAAAAGAGCAATCAAACATAAGACACAAAGATTTACGTGGTTCGGCAATTTGCCTACATCCAAGGAAGGTTTCTGATTCTTTTTAATTGAGAGAAAGGCCTTACGGTTACAAAAATCTATTAGGGTTTTTATCTCTGTGCGTTATACTTGCTCACCTTCTATTTTTGGCTTGGGTTGTCAAATCTATGCGTGCCATCCTTGACTCGGGTTGTCAAATCTATGCGGTCCGTGCGTTTGGTAGGCTTTCACTTGCAACTCCTGGCATGTGTTGCCAAATTTGCTATGCGTTCGAATCCATCCAGATTTGTAGGCTGCCACTTGCTGCTTCTGGTATGGATTATGTGCTTAGATCCGTTCATTCATGACAGCTGCTAAACCTGCTTGCCACTTTTAATTTTTATTTATCTTTTTTAAAAAAAATTATGAACAATTGTTTAACAGTTTCTTCCTTGCTAGGAGGCCTTAGGGATCTCATTGCTCTGACATTGACAAAGCTAATGGCTTTTCGCTGTCATGAGACGCAAGCGCCGAACTTCTGTTGTCAGAATTGGCTTATTTATTCGATGCATGGAATTCGCCGGTAGCATTGCCATCCATCTTCACCCCAATTGTTTCTACTCCAGCTGCCACCTCCTGTGGTCCTGGGATGGCAGCTGCTCCAAGATGTACATTCCTGAAACTGCTAGGGGAATTAATGGGCGAGTGATTGTTTGCAGCACTAGTCTTGCTACCTGGGGCTGGGGCGATGGGCCATCGGCTGTCGATCTCCAGTCCTTTCTCTATTAGTTGCCTATTGAAGTCATCTGAAGCTAAACCCAAACGAACATTATGAATATCATAGGCAAAATTAGAATGCCTAGTATCAAATGCTTTCTATGCTAAACTATCTGCTGGATGTCTCAACATTCCATCCTTCGTGCGCCCTTCATCATGCCATCTCATTAATGAAGCTATTTTCAATGATGAGTATAGCCTTCTCAATCGAGAAATAAGAGGAAAGTAATGCAATACCTTCGCCGGTTTTTTAGTTTTGTTCGTTACATCATCCTCATCCTCTTCATGAGTTGTCCATCATGAAGATCCATATACATTGCATGACTTTCGATCAGCATTTTCACCATGATATAACATACAGTCTTTCGGACAATTATGGATCTTTTGATATTCAAGATTCAATTTGTTGAAAATTTTCTTTGCTTCATAATAAGAGGATGGTAAACCAGTGCCTTCTGGAAATGTATCATTTAGTAATTTGAGAAGCATGTTAAAACTCTTTTCGGACCATCCATTCATATATTTTATATGGAATAAATGTATAAGAAAAGAGATCTTAAATTTTTTTGAATAATCCAGATATAATTGTTCATTTGCATCTTTAATTAAATTATGATATCAAGTTGACTTATGCATCTGCTCCTCAACAAATGTTGGTTCCATAAATGTAGAACCATCACATATTCCATTCGTTCTATGTATATTAGTTGAACCTTCAAAGTTTTGAACACCATGTCGAAAAGCATATGTGATCAATCCTGTCATATCATCTCCTACAAGGTTATCTTGTATATTACCATATCCAAGATCAAACGAGAAGGGTTGATTACTTTATAATGGCAACACACATTCTCCATGGAAAATCCACTCAGTATAACCTCTTGAAAAACCATTCCATATCAAATGTTTTTCAACGGTTTGTGGATCTAAATAAGAATTGTTAACACATTGCCGACACGGACATGAAATCTTTCCATTCAAACTATTTTTATCCATACCAAATTTAATGAAATTATGAACACCATCTAAATATTCTTTGGTATTTCTCGGTTTATTTATCCAATTTTTATCCATTGTTATGATAAATGATCGATAAACAACTAATTTTTATCCAATATCCTGTACGTATTTCATCATCATAGGCATATGTCAGAATAAATAGTAATGTCATAAAAGGAACTCTACTCTTCACAAGATTGACAAGATCTACGAAATAGGTTCTACTACAATGCCATCATAACTATATTTTGTGGATTCTATTAACGAGTCTTTAACAACCACCCCGCTGCCATATAATAAAATATGAATTTCTGTTATATATAATAAAATATCATGGCCAAGCATAAAAAACTTTTATCGTTATATTGGTTATATGCAGGCCCATTGTGCTATTCGAACATCAATTTAAATATCATTTAGTTTTCTCTGTTTACCACTTAATCATTTAGCTGGATGCACTTGTTGTTGGGCCTGGTATGGTGCTATCAAGGTCCAGGGGGCTAACTTGTATTGGGCTGGGTTTGAGTCCAAGGGTTGAGATTAAATCAAGTTACAAGTGTACACGGGCTTGGGGATTAGTTTAATCTCATTGGGTTAGTCCATGGGAGTTTTGGTTGAGTCTGAGTTTGGCCCACTTCATGGATGTATTTAAACTCTAGTCTCTAGGATTTGGATGGGATAGAGAATAGATTCTTTTCTCTCAGAAATTCTTTCTCTCATCTTAGGGCGTCAACCCTATCTTCTCCTCCTTATCTCCTCTTCTCCCTCTTCCTCAACTGTCTTCGAAGAAGCAGCCGGGTTCGAATATCACGTTCCTCATGTATGTGATAGAAGAGGACGCGTGAGGATTCCATGTTCTTTGGAAATTTTGGAAGCAAGAAAGTAGAGGAATTAATTGGGAATTAATTCTGAAGACGAGGAGTCGCTTCATGGGAGGAATTACGAATTAATTCCAACGTGGGAGGAATTAATTCCAGCAATTCGTGGTCCAGTCGTGGGATCTCGTGGAGCGGCGTGGGATCCAAGAACGCATTGCTTTGTGGGAGAGCCGTTTCTAGGAAAGGCACGGGATCCTCCGGGACGTGTTAGCTCTGTTCTTAAGGCGGTTTCTTGGTGGGCTTTATGAAGGCTTCCGTGGACGTGGAGGTCCACGTGAAGAGTCTTCACGGAAGATTGCACGCACCGTGGAGGGGGAAGAGGGAGAGAGCTATCATTGGTAACAGGATTAGAAATCCTTGGTTCTCGTTCAACGGGGAATTTCATTGCTGTTCATCAAGAACTAAACCCCAACAAGTGGTATCAGAGCCTGGTTCAAGAACAAGAAGAAGTTGTTTGGGAATCTTCAAGGGTTGAAACAATTCCATCAAGGTACTTCTTAATTTTTTAAAATTTATTTTTATGCTATTTTTATTTTGGTTGAAATATCGCCATGGGTAGTAGTATAAAAATAGATTTTAAAAAGTTTATTGGGAATGGAAGTTTCTCCATGTGGAAAGTTCGAGTAGAGGATCTTCTTGTGCAACAGGATTTAGATTTGGCTTTGGAGAAAACGCCAGATGGGATGACAGATAAGCAGTGGATGTCGTTGGAGAAAAAGGCATGTTCAATATCAGGGAATGTCTGGCGGATTCAGTCCTTTATTCAGTGCTGGAGGAGAAGACCCCGAAGAGACTCTAGTCGAAGTTGCAAGCCCTCTACATAAGGAAGAATATGTACAACAAGTTGATGTTGAAGAAGCGCCTCTACAGCCTTCAGATGTCAGAAGGTGGAGATGTGCTGGGCCACATCCAGGTGTTCGACTAGGTGAGCAATGAATTGCTGAATGTCGGGGTCAAGATGGAGGAGGAAGATAAGGCACTTTTGCTATTGTGTTCGCTGTCCATATCACATGACTCATTGGTCACGACATTGCTCTACGGGAAGGAGACATTGTTCTATGAAGATATTGTCTCGGTGCTTTGAACGAATGAGCAGAGGGAGAGGATGGCCAAGGAAGTTGTTCCCCAAGGAAGCTGTTCTCCAGGAGGGTCTATCAGTTGGGGAAAGGTCAGGCAGAGACAAGGACAGGAGCAGGCCTAGGGGACGGTTACAGTCCAGGAAGGCTAAGTGCTTCAAATGTGGTGAGGTAGAACATTTTAAAAGGGATTGTCCTAAGTGAAAAAAGGGAGAAAAGGGAGGATATGAGTCTGTGAGTACGGTTGCAGGATAGGAGGTGGAAGATGATCTCTTGGTGGTATCAGATGATCACAGTCATAGCACAGAGATGTGGACCTTGGATTCAGCATGTTCTCATCATTACACTCCCAACCAGTCGTGATTCAGTACTTACACAAAGGTTGATGAGGGGTGTGTGACTCTTGGAGATGATCACCCTTGCAAGGTGACAGTGATTGGCACAGTGAGGGTGAGGATGTTTGATGGCATGGTGCGCACTCTTATCAGCGTAAAGCATGTCCCAGAACTCAAGAAAAATCTGGTGTCACTGGGGTACCTGGAGCAGACTAGATACAGCTTCAGCAGTCATGCCAGGAGTGGAGTTCTGAACATCTCCAATGGAGCTATGGTGGTGATGAGAGGGAGAAGGCTGGAGAACAACCTATACAGGTTGGAGGGCTCTGTGGTGATAGAAAAATCTAAGGTAGCAGTTGTGGAACAGGATCCTTGGGATGTGTACAAGATGTGGTATTACCGCCTAGGTCACATGGGAGACAAGGGGATGAAAGAACTGAGCAAGAGAGGACTACTTCGGGACCTGAGTGGTGGAGTCATGGAGATCTGTGAGCCATGTCAGATGGAAAAGTAGAGGAGTTTGCAGTTCTTGGTCAGCACAGTTAGGAGTGTAGAACCCCTGGAGTTAGTACACATGGATGTCTAGGGACCAGCCCCAGTTTCTGCAAGGAATGGGGCCAGATACTTCTTTACCTTGATAGATGATTTCTCAGGAAAGCAGTGGATCTACTTCATGAAGGAGAAATTAGAGGTCTTCACCAAGTTCAGAATCTGGAAGGCTGAGGTGGAGAGGGAGCAGGGTAAGAGTGTAAAGTGTCTGAGGTCAGACAGTGGCGGAAAATATATCAGCAGGAAGTTCGAGAGATTTCATAAGGAGTGGGGCATCAAAAGGTACTTCTCGGTAATGAGAACTTCTCAACAGGAAGGGGTGGCTGAGAGAATGAATAGAACACTCTTGGAAAAAGCAAGGTGCTTGAGGCTACAGACAGGGCTTCCAAAGATGTTCTGGGTTGACGCAGTAGGTGTAGCCAGCTACTTGGTCAATCGGTCACCGCACACTAGGTTGGATGGAGGCATTCCAGAGGAGATATGGTCTGAAGGAAAGATAAGCCTGAACCATCTAAGGGTGTTTGGATGCACAACATATGTGCATGTTGGTGCTGGAGAGCGGAGTAAGTTGGACGCCAGGTCCAAGAAGATGGTGTTCCTGGGCTACCCGCTTGGAATCAAAGGGTATCGATTATGGGATCCCTTGGAGAAGAAGGTTGTCATCAGCAGGGATGTGACCTTCGATGAAAGCTCGATCCTTCGGAGCAGAGATGGTACAGATGCATAGCAGGAACTACAGGAGGTGGAACATGGTAACACTAGTCAAATGACCTCCTACACAGTCATGCCATTGGCTAGTGGATCAGGAGGATTTGAGATTTAGGTGGAGAGGACTGATAGAGGGGTCAAAAGCCAGGAAGTTCAGTAGGATGTAGCTGAGCAGAGGACTCAGGAGGATGCAGCTGGGCAGGAGACTAATACTGGGATCACACTGCACAAGCCCAGGAGAAACATGCGACCACCAGTTCGATACGGCTTCGAGGATTCGGTGTCATTTGCTCTGGTGACATTGAATGGAGACCCTTACACCTATGAGGAGGCTGTGGAGAGCCAGAACAGCCAGGATAGAGATAGCGGGGCCCAGGCTATGGTAGAAGATGCAGGCTATGGCAGAGGAGATGCAGTCTCTCTACAGGACTGGCACGTGGCAGGTAGTCCAACTGCCACAAGGAAAGAAACCCATTGATTGCAAATGAGTTTATTAGCGCAAGAAAGGGCCTTCAGAGTAAGGAGGTATCAGGCTCAAGGCAGGACTAGTTGCTAGAGGATACTTTCGAAAGGAAGGCTTCGACTACAGAGAGCTGGTGGAAGAAGGTGGAGTGGAGCTGGTAAAGGTACATACCAAGGAGAATCCAGCAATGCACCGACCAAGGTTCTTTCACGGGACAACTTTCATGGGGATTGTAGCTGATGGACATGGCGGACATGGCGGACATGTTGAGGCCTTGAAAGCACCAAGGTGGAGATTGTTGGGCCTAGTGTGGTGCTATCAAGGCCTAGGGGGGCTAACTTGTATTGAGCTGGGTTTGAGTCCAAGGGTTGAGATTAAATCAAGTCACGGATGTACACGGGCTTGGGGATTAGTTTAATCTCATTTGGTTAGTCCATGGGAGCTTTTGTTGAGTCTGGGCCTGGCCCACTTCGTGGATGTATTTAAACTCTAGTCTCTAGGGTTTGGATGTGATAGAGAACATATTCTTTTCTCCTAGAAATCCTTTCTCTCATCGTAGGGCGGCAACCCTATCTTCTCCTCCCTATCTCCTCTTCTCCCTCTTCCTCAATTGTCTCTAGGGTTTGGATGGGATAGAGAACAAATTCTTTTCTTCCAGAAATCATTTCTCTCATCGTAGGGCGTCAGCCCTATCTTCTCCTCCCTATCTCCTCTTCTCCCTCTTCCTCAACTGTCTTCGAAGAAGCAGTCGGGTTCCAATATCACGTTCCTCATGTATGTGACGGAAGTGGACGTGTGAGGATTCCATGGTTCTTTGGAAATTTTGGAAGCAAGAAAGTAGAGGAATTAATTGGGAATTAATTCCGACGAGGAGTCTCTTCATGGGAGGAATTACGAATTTATTTCAACTTGGGAGGAATTAATTCCAGCAATTCGTGGTCCAGCCGTGGGATAGCGGCCAAGAGAAAGAAGCGGTGGGATCCAAGAACGCATTGCTTTGTGAGAGAGCCGTTTCTAGGAAAGGCAAACGAGATCCTCTTGGACGTGTTAGCTCTGTTTTTAAGGCGGTTTCTTGGTGGGCTTTAACGAAGGCTTCCGTGAACGAGGCTTTATTGATCGAGGAGGTCCATGTGAAGAGTCTTCACGAAAGAGCGCACACACGGTGGAGGGGGAAGAGGAGAGAGCTTCAACCAAGAAAATCAACAAAAGAATTTAATAAAATAAATCCACTTACTGGGAGAACACGTGGAGCTCCACGTGAAGAGTCTTCACGGAAGAGCACACGCATGGTGGAGGGAGAAGAGGGAGAAAGCTCCAGCCAAGAAAATCAATAAAAGGATTTAATAAAATAAATCCAGAAAGTAAGAAGGATTATGGTGGTTGTCTTCACGGAAGAGCGCACACACGGTGGAGGAGGAAGAGGGAGAGAGCTCCGGTCAAGAAAATCAACAAAAGAATTTAATAAAATAAATAGGGTTGTGATGGTTTGAACTCCGATTCAAAGGATTCTAGGACAGTAATAATCTGATCGTTGGTAACGGGATTAGAAATCATTGGTTCTTGTTCAACGAAAAATTCCATTGCTGTTCATTAAGGACTAAACCTCAACAATTGTCAATGAATACTATCATATGGGAACTATACAAAAGAGCAAGCAACATTAGGACAACAAACCATATAAAAACAATCCTTCATCCATGCGAATGTTGGAACTCTATGAACAGCAGGATAAGGACAATAATAAACCGTATAAAAATCCCTCGCAGCTCTCCTTAGACAAGTAAGAGCACTGCAGTGGGACCATTAGCCCGGTCATGAAAGAGATCAGTGGCAGTGGAATCTATTTTTCATTATATTTTTCGTTCTGATCTCTAGCTAGGGCTGCAGATGGGCTCAGGAAGGTCGAATCCTATCAGGTCATGAGCTCCGAACCAGGTCAGAGACCATTCTGTTCAGTTTGGTTCAGGTCATAGCTTTATCTTGAAAAAAATATTCGTAGCAATTAGTCATTAGAATGCTCTCAAGTGCTTGTTAAATTCAATCGACAAGCATCTTGTTGAAAAACTAGGAAACCAACCGAGATTAAATGAAGTATAATGAAACAAAATTAAAGGTTTAAGAGTAGTTTAAAGATCACATCAACGACCTAATATGCCAAGATAACAAATCACTGAATCTATAACAAATCACTGAAGAGAGCATACCAGAAAAGAGAGAAAGCCCTGACTCCGATCATGAACGAATCGGCGAGATGGAAGTCTCCCTAACTTCGTCGGCAGTGATTTTCGGCACGAGAAGAAGAAAGAGACGGAAATCTTCAACTCCGTCGATAGCGATTTTCGGCACCAGGTTCCCCTTACTTTGGGTGCAGAATTGCCTCCAAAACCCTAGCCCTGGACTGAAAAAGAAATTGAGAAGATGAAATTAACAAAAAATTAGGAAAAATGGGCAAAGATTAAAAGATCGAAGGTAGAGATTTTACCTTCGAGGAAGAGAGAGAAGAGACGCTGATACACCTTCATCGGGAAAGAGAGAGCCCTATGCCGGGGAAGAGAGCCCTACGCCGGAGAAGAAAGAGGCCATGGAGTGAAGATCGGCGGGGAGGAAGGGAGGAAAAGGAGATCTGGGGGCTAGGGCACGATCAGATCGGCGCGGGGAGGGAGGTAGCTAGGGTTTATCGGTATATCCCGATGCTAATAAGCATCGTCATGCTCCGACGCTTTTAAAGCATCGTTACGCTACGTGAGATCAGGATCGAGGGGAGGATTAATCCGAGCACTTGATATCCCGATGCTAATAAGCGTAGTTGTAATAACCCGTGTCATTAATGGTCCTATTTTTATTGACTAAACGTTTCTCCTATTAAAGTGATAACAGCCCCCCTCCCTTAATACCTGAACGCTCGCTTGATGGGGCATGCGGTGAAGGAATTGGGTATAAAAGGGGACCCATCCTAAGGTTTTACAACATGGTTCTCGAGAGAAATCCTAAGGTTTTAGAACATGGTTCTCGAGAGAGATCCTAAGGTTTTAGAACAGGGTTCTCGAGAGAGATCCTAACATTCTCGAGAGAGAAACCTAAAAGCGGAGGCATTGGAATTGAGTCCCTGATCAAGAGCAATCCTGAAGGCATACACCATCTGAATGCGAGAGCTCGTTGATTAGAAGACCGATCCATCGAGAAGAGAAAGGGAAGATCAATCGAGATCCCTAAAGAAAGGAAGATCTCCCGTGTAGTCCAAAGGAAAACCAGGAAGATCGGATTCCTTACCACCATTAAATAATAATGGCTGGAGGTAATTATGTTTAAGCAAATTAAGTCTAACATTTGGTATCAGAGCGAGGTTAAAACCTCTGCCTTATTTTGCGAAGATTTCTATCAAGTTTCTCTTTTCAAGCAATTTATGCCGCATGTTTTTCGTTTTCAATTTTTCGGATCCCAGGTTGGTTTCGATCAGTTCTTATCTTTGTTCACGGAATTGACAGAAACCATTAAACCTATTTCAGATTTCGATTTTTTGCGGAAACAAAACGTGGCTTCTTTCTTTTCTATTAAAGATTTCTTTCTAGCATTAAAGGTTTCCCAGATTTCTTTTTTATGGTATTAAAGAGATAGCATTAAAGAAAGAAAAAGAAAAGAAACGTAGCATTAAAGAAAAGAAAAACTAAAGAAGAGAAATGCAGCGGAAACGTGGCTTCAATAATCACATCGGTGAAATATTAAAAAAAAAAAGGGAGAGAAAACTTTCGGTTTTTGTTTTTCTCGCTTATTGTCTTTCCGTTCTCTCACGGGATTTAAAATCTGGATTGGTTGGATTTTATATGCATTTATTATCTGTTTAATATTTTATTAAATCATGTAACATGATTTATTTTTATCATTTGTTTCTTGAGTTTAAATTTTTGTATTAAAATACGCCTCCTGAGTCTCTATGCCTACGGTGTTTTGCATAGACTGGCCCAAGGGAATAATGAGCTACGGCCGGACGTGTTTTAATTAACAAAAATTTTTTCTTAAGATGATAATTTTAAAATTCATTAAATAGATATTGAAATGTTATCTTCTGTTCTGCATATTAGATTTTATTCTATGCATGAATTTGGTGGTAGTGTAAAATTCACAGTGCAAATCCTTTCAAGGTCTGATTGGTCAGTTGGTGTCTAAAAAGGTAAAGAGATTGTGGTTACTTAATTGGTTCCGTTGACTGACCTAAGGAAAGCAACGGGGGACCCCCACTTCTCTTTCACTGGCCTAGCCAATTTGACTAACTCGGATCTTGATTTTGAAATGTTACGTTGATTAAGATCACTACCTAATAATCATGCTAAATTGGTTAATCTATATGCATATAATGTCATGTGATCAATATGATGTTGATTAATTGAGGAGTAGCCACAGCATCTTTGATTAATCAAAATTATATATTAAGTTGCAAAGATCACATAAGGTTAGATGACATTAATTGTGACTAATTATATTAATGTAATGAATCTTATCCCACAGGAATTTTTGTTGCACTAATATAATTAATTAGGATGCGATAACAAATTATTTTCTTAATTACCCACAGGAATTAAGAAAGGAATATAATTTGTTAGTCACATCATTAAGCTAATGAGTCTATTTGAGTATAATAACTTAGCCCACAGGTAGTTATTGTATGTTATTGATTCATGTTATTGCATGTTTACATTGGTAAAACATGACATCAAGTTATATGCCTCAAATTCAACTACATGAACATGATTTTATTTTTTATGTAGCTATTTTGTCTGTTAATATTTCTGATATGAAATGTGATATTCCCGATTTAAGTGGTGATAATTATAAATTATGGAAGGAGAGAATTCTTCTTCAATTAGGGTGCATGGATATTGACTATGCTATCAGGAAGGATGAACCACATTCAGTTACATCTACTAGCACTCAGGCTGAGATTGTTGCGTATGAACGATGGGAACGGTCCAATCGCCTCAGTATGATGTTCATACGTACTAAAATTTCTGCTAGTATACGTGGTTCAATTCCTGAGTGCAAAAATGTCAAGGAACTTTTGAAGGCTATTGATGCACAATTTGAGTCTTCAGATAAGGCAATGGCTAGCACCCTAATGACAAAATTATCATCAATGAAGCTCACTTCGGTTGAAGGTGTGCGTGAGCACATCATGAAGATGAGGGACATTGCGGCTTAGTTGAAATCCCTAGAGGTTGAGATGTCAGAATCTTTCTTGGTGCACTTTATTTTGAGCTCACTCCCACAGCAATATAGTCCCTTCAAAATATCTTACAATACACATAAGGACAAATGGTCAATTAATGAACTTCTGACCATGTGTGTTCAAGAGGAAGGGAGGTTGATTTTAGAAATGGGAGAAAGTGCACATTTAGTCACTCAAAGAAAGACTAAAGCTCCCAAAGCCAAACGCAAAGGAGAGGGTAAAGTATCCATCCATACAGAAGACAAGAAGGAGTCCAAGTGCTTCTTTTGCAAGAAGAAAGGGCATATAAAGAAAGATTGTCTCAAATTCAAAGCTTGGCTTGACAAGAAAGGTACTCTAACCTCATTCGTATGTCATGAATCTAATTTGGTTATATGTCATAACACATGGTGGATTGATTCTGGTTCTACAATCCATGTTTCAAATACCTTGCAGGGTTTTCTAAATCAAAGGAAACCATTAGGAAGTGAACAAAGCATCTATTCAGGAAACAAGATGGGTTCACATGTGGAAGCAATTGGAACGTGCAGACTTATTTTACATTCTGGTTTTGTTTTGGATTTGAAAAGACATTTTATATTCCAAGTTTCTCTAGAAATTTGATTTTAGTGTCAAGGCTTGTACCAGCAGGATACTCCTTTAATTTTAATAAAAGCTCTATTGATTTATTTTATAAATCTAAGCTTATTGGGAATGGTACATTGTCAGACAATCTTTTCCAAATCAATTTGAAAAACAATACCACCTATAATGTGATGCACGCCCAAACTGGTATGAAAAGATGTGTTATAAATGAGAATTCCTCTATTTTGTGGCATCGGAGATTAGGTCATATCTCCATTGAGAGAATTAAAAGATTAGTAAAAGATGGAGTACTTGATACTCTTGATTTTACTGATTTTGACACTTGTGTGGACTGCATAAAGGGAAAGCAAACCAACAAGTCCAAGAAAAATGCCAAGAGAAGTTCGGAAATACTGAAGATCATACATACGGATATCTGTAGCCCAGATATGGATTTGTATGGTCAGAGATACTTCATCTCATTTATTGATGACTATTCATGATATATGTATCTCTACCTACTTCATAATAAGAACGAAGCATTAGATGCCTTTAAGGTATTTAAGGCAGAAGTAGAGAAACAATGCGGCAAGCAAATTAAAATCGTGAGGTCAGATAGAGGTGGAGAATATTATGGTAGATACACTGAGAATGGACAAGCACCTGGTCCGTTTGCTCGGTTTCTTGAAGAAAATGAAATTGTTGCACAATACACCATGCCAGGGTCTCCTGACCAAAACGGTGTAGCTGAAAGCAGAAACCGGACATTATTGGACATGGTAAGGAGCATGATTGTCAGCTCTAAGTTACCTAAATCCTTGTGGACTGAAGCTCTTAAAACTGCTGCGTATATATTGAATCGGGTTCCAACCAAGGCTGTTTCCAAAACGCCATTTGAGTTATTTAAAGGTTGGAAACCGAGTCTGCAACATATACGTGTTTGGGGATGCCCATCTGAAGTAAGAGTCTATAATCCACAAGAAAAGAAACTAGACCCAAGGACTATTAGTGGATACTTTATTGGATATGCTGAGAAGTCCAAGGGTTATAGATTTTATTGTCCATCTCACAGCACTAGAATTGTGGAATCAAGAAATGCAAAATTTCTTGAGAATGACTTGATCAAGTGGGAGTGATCAATCTCAGTATTTGGCTTCTTCTGAGAAAGATCATTCAGTTATTCCAGCTTCCACTTCAAGTGAGGGATTGGTTGTTATTTATAGCACTCCTCAAACTCAATTAAGTGCCCAACAACCAGTCATTGAGATTTCACAAGCTGATGGTAATCTAGAAGATCGTGTTGTTCATCAACAATCAGTTGTGCAAGATACTCCTCAAGAGGTCATTGACACAACATTAAGAAGATCAACTAGAATAAATAAATCAGCAATTCCTAGTGATTATGTTGTGTATCTACATGAATCTGACTATAACATTGGAGCCGAAAATGATCCTGAAACGTTTTCACAAGCCATGAGTTCTAAGGAATCAAACTTGTGGTTCAATGCCATGAAGGATGAGATGGAATCTATGGCATCTAATCGAGTCTGGGATCTTGTTGAGTTGCCTGATGGTGTAAAAGCCATTGGATGTAGATGGATCTTCAAAATAAAGAAAGACTCACAAGGCAACATTGAGAGATATAAAGTAAGACTCGTTGCCAAAGGATTCACTCAGAGGGAAGGAATCGACTACACGGAAACATTTTCTCCTGTATCCAAGAAAGACTCTCTCCGAATAATTATGGCGTTGGTAGCTCATTTTGATTTTGAGTTACATCAAATGGATGTGAAGACCGCATTCCTTAATGAAGATCTAGAGGAAGAGGTTTACATGAAACAGCCTGAAGGATTTTCCTCTAGTGATGGTGAGCATTTGGTTTGCAAACTTAAGAAATCCATATATGGATTGAAACAAGCCTCACGTCAGTGGTATTTAAAATTTCATGATGTGATCTCTTCCTTTGGTTTTGAAGAGAACATCATGGATCAATGTATATACCAGAAGGTTAGTGGGAGCAAAATTTGTTTCTTGGTCCTATATGTGGATGACATTCTACTTGCAACCAATGATAAAGGGTTGCTACATGAGGTGAAACAATTTCTCTCTAAAAATTTTGATATGAAAGATATGAGTGAGGCATCTTATGTCATTGGCATTAAGATCCATAGAGAAAGATCTCGAGACATTTTGGGATTGTCTCAAGAAACTTATATCAATAAAGTCTTGGAGAGATTTCGGATGAAAAATTGTTCACCAAGTGTTGCACCTATAGTGAAGGGTAACAAGTTCGCTTTGAACCAGTGCCCTAAAAATGAACTTGAACGGAAACAAATGCACAACATTCCATATGCTTCAGCTGTTGGAAGCCTAATGTATGCTCAGGTTTGCACAAGACCTGACATTGCATTTGCAGTAGGAATGTTGGGAAGATATCAGAGTAATCCAGGTTTAGACCATTGGAGAGCTGCTAAAAAGGTCATGAGGTATCTTCAAGGGACCAAGGACTACATGCTCATGTATAAACAAACTGATCATTTGGAGATAGAGGGCTACTCAGATTCGGACTTTGCTGGCTGCGTTGATTCTCGGAAATCAACATTAGGATTTATATTTATGTTAGCTGGTGGAGCCATATCATGGAGGAGTGCAAAGCAGACCTTGACTGCTACCTCTACTATGGAAGCGGAGTTCGTTGCTTGTTTTGAGGCTACATCGCAAGGTGTATGGTTGAAGAGTTTCATCTCAGGGCTTAGAATTGTTGACTCCATTTCTAGGCCAATTAAACTGTACTGTGACAATTCAGTTGCTGTATTTTTGGCTAAAAACCATAAGAGTGGTAGTCGAAGTAAACATATCGACATTAAGTATTTAGCCATAAGAGAACGTGTTAAAGAGAACAAAGTGGTCATAGAACACGTTAGCACTGAATTGATGATAGCTGATCCTTTGACTAAAGGCATGCCAACTAAGAAGTTTAAGGATCATGTGATAAGAATGGGAGTTGGTTCCATGATATAATTGTATTGATAACAATTTGTACAAAGAAACTCTTATTTCAATCGTTTGTTTATTTCTTATTCAGGTGTACACGTTATATGACTTTTGAGAAATGACAAACTTTTCTTTTGGACTCTGAATAAACATATGGTTTATTCATTATGTTATGTTGTCACATTTGGAATGGTGATAAAGAAATTGAATGCATTGTAATACATAGAAGATAATACTCAATTATAGAGGACCTATCGCTATGATTCATGTATTTAGTTTCTTATTCAGTGTTGATAAAATATACGGACCAAGTGGGAGAATGTAATAACCCGTGTCATTAATGGTCCTATTTTTATTGACTAAACGTTTCTCCTATTAAAGTGATAACAGCCCCCCTCCCTTAATACCTGAACGCTCGCTTGATGGGGCATGCGGTGAAGGAATTGGGTATAAAAGGGGACCCATCCTAAGGTTTTACAACATGGTTCTCGAGAGAAATCCTAAGGTTTTAGAACATGGTTCTCGAGAGAGATCCTAAGGTTTTAGAACAGGGTTCTCGAGAGAGATCCTAAGATTCTCGAGAGAGAAACCTAAAAGCGGAGGCATTGAAATTGAGTCCCTGATCAAGAGCAATCCTGAAGGCATACACCATCTGAATGCGAGAGCTTGTTGATTAGAAGACCGATCCATCGAGAAGAGAAAGGGAAGATCAATCGAGATCCCTAAAGAAAGGAAGATCTTCCGTGCAGTCCAAAGGAAAACCAGGAAGATCAGATTCCTTACCACCATTAAATAATAATGGCTGGAGGTAATTATGTTTAAGCAAATTAAGTCTAACAGTAGTTAGATCGCAGGTTGCGGCAGCTTATGATGCTTTACTCCAGCGTTGGTAAAAAGAGTTACGAAAATGGGATTTTACTATAGTGGATCACGATCCAGACCACCCACGGGATCCCAACAAAGGTCGTTGCAATCAGCGGGAACCAGATGGTCACCTCCGACTCCGGGAGGACAAAGCCGAGAACTAACAAAACTCCTGCTGTAACAAGGAGGATGAGAAAGAAGCCGGAGACGATCCAGATGCGGACGTCACTCGCCCTTCCATTGGAAGGGAGCGCGTGCTTCATGGTAAGATCTTCAGGGCCAATGAATTGGCAAGTTCGTTCTCAATCTTTTCTTGCAAAGTAATTGACTAGGAATAAAATCAAGATTTCCTCTCGAGCAGAAAAAAGAAAATGTTTCAGATTCAATGTGACCGAGGGAGCTGCTGGGTTGTTCTTGCCAGGAGAGCCATGGTTGGAGTGATTTCAGATGTTGGAATGATTCAACCGGGCCTTTACGGAAGACATGGGTGGCAATTGGACGTGTGCCCAGCCTCTGGAAGGGCGGGGAAGCATTGGACCTTAAACCAATTTGGTCCAGCGTGAGTTAACAATGTGTGCAAAGCTCAACATGTGTCTTGTTGCCGTCGGGATCTGTCCTCCGACTCGGGTGCAGTCGGTCTCCTGGTCTGGACTTCCTCCTGGGCAGACCTGCACAGAAGTCCTCGCGCTAGAGGCGTTGGGGGTGGCCCTCTGCGGAAGACCCTTCGACGCTCAAGTCAGTGGGGATCGGTGATCAATAGAAAATGGGAAGAGGGATCTCTTCGGGGAGTCTCTCCAGGGGTGGCCGATCGGGAGCTCTAGGGGAGCGCCGACGAGCAGTGGGGGAGAGTGAGAGAGTGAGAGTGAGCCAGGGGCAGTGAGTGCCTACCTGAGAGAATCTGGGGGTGTCCTATTTATAGGCAGTCACCTGGATTTTGAGCGTCTTCTGGAAGGTTCGAAGGTTGTTAGGATACGGAGATGAATCGAATCAGGCCGTTGTAGGCTGGTGGGATCCGTATCTTGTTCGTTAAGGGATCGACGGTTAGGAGAGCTCCTTGATGGCCTGAGATCTGATAGATGCGCAGGTCCCAGGTAGCTATATTAGGTCCTAGGCCACTCTTTAACTTAATTCTTTGCCTGGGATTCTGTTACGATAGGTCTGGGCTCTCCCGCGTCAGGTTCCACGGAGGTGAGTATCGGATCATGGATTGCTCTGGGAGGCCGAGCTATAGGTAGTTCGGGGAAAACAAGCTGTGGGAAGCTCGGGGAAAGCCGAACCATAGGAGGTTCGGGGAAGCCGAGCTATGGAAGCTCGGGGGAAGCCGAACCATGGGAGGTTCGGGGGAGCCGAGCTATGGAAGCTCGGGGAAAGCCGAACCATGGGAGGTTCGGGGAAGCCGAGCTATGGAAGCTCGGGGAAAGCCGAACCATGGGAGGTTCGGGGGAGCCGAGCTATGGAAACTCGGGTAAAGCCGAACCATGGGAGGCTCGGGGGAGGCCGAATGGCCTGACGGACCATATTAGTTTAGCTTATTCCTCGGGGGCATGTCGTAGCGGGCGGAGGGACGGGGTCGGTCTCAGCCCCCTTGCACGATTATCAATGCAATGATGACTCTACCTCCCAACACATGCCCCCCACTCCCTAGTTCGAAGCATAGGTTCGGGCGTAGGGAGTATAGGCTTAGGTGGCACGATCTGTATTTGGGGATGCGTATTTGATTGCCTGCGCAATGATGCCCTAATTAATGCCGTGGGGCCATCTTGCCTTTCCGAGGCGGATCCGTCACTCCTTAGGGGCAAAGGCAACGGCTGGGAAAGTGCCACGTGGGAAATCCCGACTTTTACGGTGCCCGTAGCGGCAGTTCCGGACACCTAGGTTGGGACGCCTCATCTTCACCCTGAGGCGGTTTCGATTGGAAAAACGGAGTCGTGGCAGCACTATCTTTATTTATAGTGCCTCTTTCAATCTCCTTTGAAGGATTTCGTCTTCCTGCTCTCGCTGCGATTCTGCTTAGCGTCTCTTGCGATTGAAGACATGGTGAGCCCAAGCGACCAAGCTTCGGAGGTGACCCTGGCGGACCTGGAACGGATGCACCGCTTGTACAAGATCCCCCAGGACGTCATCTTGTTGGTCCCGACGGCTGAGGATAGAGTGACATCGGGGTTAGAGGATGGAGCGTTCTGCTATGAGGAAAGCTTGAGGGCAGGCCTCCGGTTCCCCCTTGTTGGCCCAGATGACAACCCAAGAGGGGGGGGGGGGGGGTGAATTGGGTTCTTTAAAAAAAATTTAAACCTTTTGAAATATTTGTTTGCTTAGTGTGAGTGAAGGTGAATGCAGATGCAAAAACAAAATACAATCAATAGATAGAGATAGAGATAGAGATAAAGGAGACACGGCAAACACAAAGATTTTATAGTGGTTCGGTGTATCCAACACCTACGTCCACTCCCAAGATTCACTTGGGTCCACACTATAATCTTCCTTGATTACAGCCGAGTTGTTTTACAAGCTCACAACTCAAACTTGTTGTTTTCCCGGGATCACAACGAACCCAGCCGGTTTTCCGGGCTCACCAGCACAAAAACCCTAACACAAGCTATACCAAGCTTGTACCGAGGTAAGACTACCTCCACTAGTTCAATCCCCCAGATTGAACTAGACACAAACAAAAGAAATATTATTTTTCAAGTACACAGCTCCTCAATGAGCAAATAATCAAGTAAATGAATAAAGTTTAGAAAAGCCTGATTTGTAGTTGGTTGGCTTTTGAGCTTTTCTTCTTTTCTTCTTCTCCTTGCTAGATTGAATCAAGCCTCAGCTCCGATTCTTCACAGTTGAAGCAGTTGAGAAGGATTGAAAAGCAAGAAACTGATCCTCTTTCTCAATTTGGAAATCCACCAAAACTTTGATTTGAATGCCTTGGATTCCTCTTGAGCTTTTTGGAGTGGAGTGGATTTGAGCTAGAAGGTTTTTTCTCTTGAGATTCAGGCTCTCTCTTTTTCGATTTTTGAATTGGGATTTCTCTATTTCTGTTTTTCTTCTTTGTTTTTCCGTTCTTGTTTTTGAATGATAGTCTTCCCTTTTTATAGATTTCTTTCAAACCATTTTTGGAAGAAAACTATCCGTTGGAGTGTACCTTGCAACAAAATATATCCGTTAGAAATAAAGTAAAATAGAAATATTACCGTTAGAGCTGATCTGGCAATTTGATTTTTCGTTCCAGGTGGGTTGGAGTCGACTCTAACTTTTCTGGAGTCGGCTCTAACTCGAAACACTTTAATCCGTTAATTCTGGAGTCGTCTCTGACTTTTCTGGGGTCGACAAGAAACTTTTCTGGAGTCGACTCTAACAGACCCGGAGTCGACTCTAAGTCGGGGCCAGAAAAATCAACGTTCTGTCTTTTCTGTTGGAGTCGGCTCTAACAGTCTCGGAGTCGACTCTAACTTCCGTGCCAGATACTGGAGTCGGCTCTGTGATTCTCGGAGTCGACTCTAATGTCTGCAATCTTACCTAGACATTAGATTCGATCCAGAACAAGATTTAACTCCTGATTTTGATCATTCAATCGACTTATAATCTGAAAAACTTAATCAAAATCATTAGAGCCTTCAATTGTTATACTCAAATAGTTTTGTTAATCATCAAAATCATCAATTGGGTCAACAATCTCCCCCTTTTTGATGATAACAAAAACTTTGAGTATATGCATTCAAAAAATTCATTCGAACTAAAGATTATAGTCATTTTAAAGCTTAAAACATTTTTAATGAAGGATTTGATGCCAATATTCAAAGTGAACTTTTAAAATTATGCATGAGTTCTATATAAGCCATCAATTATGAACATTTAAACTAAATGTACAGAAAATTGCAATTAAGCTTGTTGTTAAGCTCCCCCTGCATTGAATAGCTCCCCCTATATATAAAAATCGAATTTTAATTGAACTGATTAAAATTTCAAGTCTCTTTCTTTTTGCATAAACAATCATCTCTCATTAAAATTTCAAGTCTTTTTTTTGCATATTCAACCATCTCTCCCCCTTTTTTGTTATCAGCAATAAGGAGAGTATTAGATAAAGAAAGTTATTAGAGAAAAATTGTTGGTTCAATAAGACATAGGGATTCAAGCAGTCAATCATAGACAGATTTGAAAATGTGTAATTGCATTACATAAGTAAGAAACATTACATAAGTTGATTCAAGTACATTCCAAAGTGAGATACATTAGATACTCAAAATTCCTAAATACAAACTATCAAGATAAAGTAAACCTGGAGAACCTAAGATACAAAAGAGTATCAAAATCAAAATCAAAGTCAGATATGTTTGAATACAATTTTCTTCAAGTGACCTATGATTTCCATTACATCATCTTTTTGAGATTTCTTAAAATTTTCAAGACAAGCTTCAATCTGTGAGACTGCAAGGTCAATGTCCTTCTTCAGTTGACCAGTTGCATGAACATAAGATCCCGAGCCATCAGCAATGCCTTCCATCCTTTCAAAGATTTTGTGAAGTTCAGCACCAAAGGATTCAACAGAATTGCTTATGGAAAAGGAAATCATGTCAAGTCTCGAGTTAAGTTCTTCTTTTAGCTGATTGAAGTCTTCTTTTAATTGATTAATCTCATGAGATCTCTGACTGTCATATTCAGCAAGCAAGGCTCTCAACTGACCAATCTGCTCATCAGAGAATCTCCCAGAAGCAGTAACAGACAGATGTGGAGGAGAGGGAACTGTGCTCGGTCCAGCTTCTGAAGGTCCAGCTGTAGATGGTCCCGCAATAAATGGATCAGGGACTGATGGTCCCGCAGTGGATGGTCCAGGGATATCTTCTACTCTGGCCTCTTCAGTTCTATCTCTCTCAGCTCTTTCTTCTCGTCCTCCTTTCATCCAGATACCATTTAACTTCTTGAAGCCCATCCGATGAATAGTAGAAATACTATAATAGTCAGTGTGCCTTAATTTCCTTAGGGGTTCATTATCCATAATTAGCACACCTTGGCTTCTAAAGATCAATGTCAGAACCATACCATATGGCAGTGTAGATCTTTTCTTTGTAGCAGCCTCTGCCATATAACCAATCATCATGCCAGCTAGGTTGACTGGCCTTCCAGTTATAATACAATCCATCAAAAGAATGTCTCGCTCCGAGACGTACTCAAATCTACCAATTTTGGGGAATAAAATTCTTCCACATATGTTGTGTAGTAACCTGAGCTCCAGATTTAATTGATTAGCAAGAATTTCCTCAAACTCGGTTACATCCCTCCCTAACATTCTTGACAATGCACCACTTCTATCATCATGCTGATATTCCATAATACCAATTGTGGGCATTTCCAACAGATTTCCAAGGATTTCAGCAGTTATTACAACTCTAGTTCCTCTTACAATACTGACTAAACCGCCTTCTCCTCTACTCAAATCATTGTAAAATTCTCTCACTAGGGCAGGATAAGTGGGGATATCTAATGAACAAATCTTTTCCCACCCCATTTCTTTTAAACATCTTCCTATTGAGAAGCCCTCCGACTCAAAGAAATCAAAGTTTTAAGGAGTCTGAAACTAGTTCGAAATTAATCATCAAACTCTAGATAAATGATTCCTTAGACAATTCGGGGAATGAATCAAGATCTAGATAGATTTCCTTATTGAATATCGAGATTTTCAAGAAATTGATGAAATCTAGATAGTTGTTCTTAAGAGTTTCAGAAAATTATTCCAAAGGATCACAAACTCCTAATTCTCCTCTAAGATAACAAAATCTCTCTTCACTTAAGGGTTTTGTAAATATATCTGCCAGTTGTTCTTCAGTATTCACATAATCAAGACAAATTTCATTATTGGCAACATGTTCTCTTATAAAGTGATATCTAATTTCAATATGCTTTGTTCTTGAGTGTTGAATTGGATTTTTAGTTAGATTGATTGCACTTGTATTATCACATCTTATAGGTGTCTTATCAAGTGTGATACCATAGTCTTCAAGTTGTCTCTTAATCCATAGGATTTGAGCACAGCAACTTCCAGCTGCAACATATTCTGCTTCAGCAGTAGATAATGCAACCGAATTTTGCTTTTTGCTAAACCATGAGATTAAGTTACTTCCTAAAAATTGGCATGCACCACTTGTGCTTTTTCTATCTAACTTACATCCAGCATAATCAGAATCAGAATAAGCAATCAGATTTAATGTTGAGTCTCTAGAATACCATAAACCTACATTTTTTGTTCCACTAAGGTATCTAAGAATTCTTTTAACAGCAATTAAATGTGATTCTTTAGGTTCAGACTGAAATCTAGCACATAAGCAAACAGCAAACATTATGTCTGGTCTACTTGCAGTTAAGTAAAGTAGGGATCCGATTATACCTCGATAATATTTTTGATCAACCTTCTTACCTTCTTCATCTTTGTCCAGCTTGCATGAAGGACTCATTGGTGTTCCGAGGGGTTTGATTGATTCCATACCAAACTTCTTTAGAATTTCTCTTGTGTACTTTGTTTGGTTGATAAAGATTCCCTCTTTGCTTTGTTTGATTTGGAGTCCAAGGAAGAAATTGAGTTCTCCCATCATGCTCATTTCAAATTCTCCCTGCATTAACTTAGCAAACTCTTGACATAGAAGATTGTTAGTAGCACCAAATACAATGTCATCAACATAAATTTGAACTACAAGTAAATCTTTATCTTTTCTTTTCAAAAACAATGTTTTATCAACATTTCCTCTTGTAAAATCATTTTCAATCAAAAATTTACTTAGTCTATCATACCAAGCTCTAGGTGCTTGTTTCAAACCATATAAAGCTTTGTGCAATTTAAAAACGTGATTTGAAAATTCATGATCTTCAAATCCCGGTGGTTGTTCAACAAATACTTCTTCATTTATTAATCCATTTAAAAATGCACTTTTGACATCCATTTGAAATAAATTAAAGTTCATGTGACATGCAAATGCAAGTAATAGCCTAATGGCTTCTAATCTAGCTACAGGTGCAAAGGTTTCATCAAAATCAATACCTTCTTCTTGATTATATCCTTTTGCAACTAATCTAGCTTTGTTTCTAATTACTATGCCATTTTCATCTAGTTTATTTCTAAAAACCCATTTTGATCCTATAACAGAATGATCTTTAGGTCTTTCCACTAATGTCCATACATTATTTCTAGTGAATTGGTTTAATTCTTCTTGCATAGCTAACATCCAATTATTATCTTTTTCAGCTTCTTCAATGGTTTTAGGTTCAATTTGAGAAACAAATGCAAGGTGATTACTAATATTTCTCATAGATGATCTAGTTCTTATTCCTTGAGATGGATCACCTATAATCAATTCCTTGGGATGACTATAAGCGTATCTCCAATCTCTTGGTAGATCTACATCATTATGATTAGTATTAATAACATCAGCATTAGGCGAATCATTATCTTTAGCTTCTTGTTCATGATCTGAAGATACATCAATATTAAGTTTTTCAAGATTGTTTTCGAGAATGTTTGTATCTTCCTCATCATCAATCCTTTTGGAACTTGATGCTAAAGATTCATCAAAAACTACATGAATAGATTCTTCAACAATTAAACTTCCTTTATTGAACACTCTATATGCTTTACTAGTTGTTGAATAACCTAAGAATATTCCTTCATCAGATTTTGCATCAAATTTACCTAAGTTATTTTTACCATTATTATGAATAAAACATTTACAACCAAATGCATGAAAATATTTAATGTTGGGTTTTCTATCATGCCATAATTCATAAGGTGTTTTCTTTAAAATAGGTCTTATTAATGCTCTATTTAGGATGTAACATGCTGTGTTAATAGCTTCCGCCCAAAAGTATTTCGGGAGTTTACTTTCACATAGCATGGTACGGGCCATGTCTTCTAGAGTTCTATTTTTCCTTTCAACTACTCCATTTTGTTGAGGGGTTCTTGGTGCAGAAAAATTATGATTAATACCATTTTCATTGCAAAAACTTTCAAATAAGTGATTTTCAAATTCAGTTCCATGATCACTTCTTAGAGACACTATGGTAGTGTTTTTCTCATTTGTTACTTTCTTGAAGAATTTCAGGAATATCGAGAAAGTCTCATCTTTGTGAGCTAAAAACATTACCCAAGTGAATCTAGAGTAATCATCTACTATCACAAGACCATATTTCTTTCCTCCTAGACTTGTGGTTCTAGTTGGTCCAAAAAGGTCCATGTGAAGTAGCTCTAATGGCCTAGAAGTTGAAACAACATTTTTAGATTTAAAAGAACTTCTCGTTTGTTTTCCAAACTGACATGCATCACATATTTTGTTATTTTCAAAATCTATTTTAGGTAGTCCTTTTACTAAATCCATTCTAATTAGTTTTGAAATCAGGTGTGTGCTTGCGTGACCTAATCTTCGATGCCACAACCAACCAATCTCATTCATATTAGCATTATTAGCAACTAAGCAATGATTATTAGTAGACAAATTGTCTAAGTCAATCAAGTATACATTGCCATTTCTATTTCCAATAAAAACAATGCTATTATCAATGGGATTAGCAACTGTGCATATAGAAGATTCAAATGATACTTTAAAACCTTTGTCACATAATTGACTAATGCTAATTAAATTATGTTTCAAACCATCAACATATAAGACATTTTCAATATATGTGGAGGGAGTTATTTGAATGTTACCAAGCCCCAAGATTTGGCCTTTGCCATTATCCCCAAATGTAACTACCTCCTCTTTTGCTTTCGAGGGTGATGAATTGATCTTTGTCACCCGTCATGTGCCTTGAGCAGCCGCTATCAAGATACCACTTTCTTTTGATCTTTTGGCCGCAAGACACTCCTGCAAAGATGATCAAGTCTTATGTTTAGGTACCCAAGCTTTCTTGGGTCCTTCATGGTTAGTAGCAATAAAAATGTTCCTTTTGGAACCCATATTTTCTTTCCTTTAATATTTAAGTTTTTATTAGGTTTTAGAATTTTACATTCATAAGATTTATGTCCTTTTTGATTACATTTAAAGCATGTAAAATTACTTTGGCCAGCACGCACAAAAATATTTTTCAGTGATTTTTGTTTTCTAAAAGTGTTATACCCTAATCCGGCTTTGTCAAAAACTGCTTTTTGACTATTTAATAACATGTTCAATTTAGTTGAGCTTAAGGTAAACTTATCAACTATGTTCTTATATTTTTCAACCTCTTTCCTTAGTTTATCATTTTCATTGGAAATTAATTCTTTTTCTTTTACCAAAATTTCATTTTCAGATTTAAGTTTCTTAACTTCATTATTAAGATCTTCCTTTTCTTTAATGAAAGTTAATTTTCATTTTTCAAAAGCTTGTATTTCTTTTTCAAAACCTTGAAATCGCCGACAAGTTCATTAAAAGCATCAAATAATTCATCAAATGCAAACTCATCGCAAGGGTTATCGGAACTTACCTCATCGTTGTCGTCGCCATAAAACATACATTTGCGACTTCCTTTTGTTCTTCTTCTTCGGAAGAAGATTCTTCGCTATCACTCCAAGTCGCCACATAAGCCTTCTTTTTCTTTTTGTAGGCTTTCTTTAATTTAGGACATTCATTCCTAAAGTGCCCCGGTTTATTACACTCATAGCAAGTCAAGGGGTCTTTCTCTTTTTCTTTGTCCTTGTCCTTGTTCTTATCCTTTTCTCCTTCCCACTTTGCTCCAAATTTCTTCTTGTGGAAGGGTTTCTTTCTCCTCATGAATCTTTTAAACTTTTTAGCTAAGAGAGCAGTCTCTTCATCATCATCATCATCATCGCTGCTGCTCTCTTCTTCTTGCAGCTTTGAGGGCAATCACTTTCTTCTTCTTTGTGTCCTCCTCTACGTGCTGCTTCATTGTCAACTCATGGGTCATAAGTGATCCTAGAAGCTCCTCTAAGGGCAGAGTGTTGAGGTCCTTTGCTTCTTGGATTGCTGTCATTTTGGCTTCCCATGATCTTGGTAGTGACCTAAGAATTTTTCGAACAAGTTCTGAGTTAGTATATGTCTTACCAAGACTTTTTAAACCATTTACAATATCTGTAAATCTAGTATACATGCATGCAATGGTTTCAGATTGTTCCATGCTAAACAACTCATATTTATGAACAAGAATATTAATTTTAGATTCTTTTACTTGGTTGGTACCCTCATGGGTAACCTCTAATCTATCCCAAATCTCCTTTGCGGAATTACATGTGGAGATTCTATTAAATTCATTTGCATCTAAAGAGCAATATAAAACATTCATGGCTTTAGCGTTAAGCTGTGCCATCTTCCTATCATTATCATTCCAGTCCCTTTCGGGCTTAGGAACAATAGTGCCATCAATAACATGTGTGGGTGTACTAGGTCCATTAATTATAACACCCCATAGTTCATAGTCAGAAGCTTGAATGAATATCCTCATTCTAGCTTTCCAATATGAATAATTTGAACCATTAAACAGTGGAGGTCTATTCGTAGAATGACCTTCAGCAAATGATCCAACTTGAGCTGCCATTTGGATCTTTAGCTCTTGATCGTGTGATCAAAATCTAATGAGCACTAGCTCTGATACCAATTGTTGGCCCAGATGACAACCCAAGAGGGGGGGTGAATTGGGTTCTTTAAAAAAATTTAAACCTTTTGAAATATTTGTTTGCTTAGTGTGAGTGAAGGTGAATGCAGATGCAAAAACAAAATACAATCAATAAGATAGAGATAGAGATAGAGATAAAGGAGACACGGCAAACACAAAGATTTTATAGTGGTTCGGTGTATCCAACACCTACGTCCACTCCCAAGATTCACTTGGGTCCACACTATAATCTTCTTGATTACAGCCGAGTTGTTTTACAAGCTCACAACTCAAACTTGTTGTTTTCCCGGGATCACAACGAACCCAGCCGGTTTTCCGGGCTCACCAGCACAAAAACCCTAACACAAGCTATACCAAGCTTGTACCGAGGTAAGACTACCTCCACTAGTTCAATCCCCAGATTGAACTAGACACAAATAAAAAAAATATTATTTTTCAAGTACACAGCTCCTCAATGAGCAAATAATCAAGTAAATGAATAAGGTTTAGAAAAGCCTGATTTGTAGTTGGTTGGCTTTTGAGCTTTTCTTCTTTTCTTCTTCTCCTTGCTAGATTGAATCAAGCCTCAGCTCCGATTCTTCACAGTTGAAGCAGTTGAGAAGGATTGAAAAGCAAGAAACTGATCCTCTTTCTCCAATTTAGAAAATCCACCAAAACTTTGATTTGAATGCCTTGGATTCCTCTTGAGCTTTTTGGAGTGGAGTGGATTTGAGCTAGAAGGTTTTTTTCTCTTGAGATTCAGGCTCTCTCTTTTTTGGATTTTTGAATTGGGATTTCTCTATTTCCATTTTTCTTCTTTGTTTTTTCGTTCTTGTTTTTGAATGATAGTCTTCCCTTTTTATAGATTTCTTTCAAACCATTTTTGGAAGAAAACTATCTGTTGGAGTATACCTTGCAACAAAATATATTCGTTAGAAATAAAGTAAAATAGAAATATTACCGTTAGAGCTGATCTGGCAATTTGATTTTTCGTTCCAGATGGGTTGGAGTCGACTCTAACTTTTCTGGAGTCGGCTCTAACTCGAAACACTTTAATCCGTTAATTCTGGAGTCGTCTCTGACTTTTCTGGGGTCGACAAGAAACTTTTTTGGAGTTGACTCTAACAGACCCGGAGTCGACTCTAAGTCGGGGCCAGAAAAATCAACGTTCTGTCTTTTCTGTTGGAGTCGGCTCTAATAGTCTCAGAGTCGACTCTAACTTCCATGCCAGATACTGGAGTCGGCTCCTTGATTCTCGGAGTCGACTCTAATGTCTGCAATCTTACCTAGACATTAGATTCGATCCAGAACAAGATTTAACTCCTGATTTTGATCATTCAATCGACTTATAATATGAAAAACTTAATCAAAATCATTAGAGCCTTCAATTGTTATACTCAAATAGTTTTGTTAATCATCAAAATTATCAATTGGGTCAACACCCCTCTATCCGTTGGTGCGGGAGGTAATGAAGTTCTACAACATATGTTTCACCATGGTGGCCCCCAACAATTGGCGCAACCTCATCGGGTTTATCTCATTATGCAAGCGCCTCGGGGTGACCGCGACCCTTTCACTATTCAGGGTGTGCTTCAGTTTGGTCTCCGGGAGGGCCTTAGAATGGCCGTACATCGGTCCCCGAAGATCCTTCAAGATGATATCGGACAACCCATCGTCGATAAAGGAGTGGAAGTCACGGTTCTTCATAGTCGGGGGAACATTGGTTTGGATTTCCCTCGGGTGTGGGGGTAGTACGTGAAGGATCCGGAAGCGCACCCATAATTAACTGATTCGGAGAAGAGGGATTTGGTTATGCTGCGCAGTAGTCAGGAGCTCCCAGCCAGCGTTCTCTTATCAGAGGACGCTCTCTTTGCGGCTGGATTGAGCCCCATCGATCCTCACGGTGAGTATTATCCCGTAGTTGATGGTTTAGCATGGTTCCGCCTTTGATTTCTGTATGAACTAACGGGTGAATCATATTGCCCCTGCAGCCGAAAGGTCGGCACTCGCAGACCAGATGAGGGAGGAGCTGGGCAAGCGCCGCAGGATATCTAGTTCTAGCAGCAAGCATCGGCCTGAGAAGAGGTCTCATCCCTCCCGCTCCTGCTCCAGGGGGATCAGGGGAGATGGTGACAGCCGGCGCTCTTTGTCACCGCAGGCTGAAACTACTGAAGCTCCAGCGGGGTGCGATCTTTCGACGCCGGAGGAGGGTCTATCGAGGGGTGAAGACTAGGAAGCCGCGGGGGTTTCGGAGGAGGCTGCTGAGGTTTCCTCCCCCCCCCCCCCCCCCCCCGTCGTCGTTTTGTCCGATGATGGTGAAGGGGAAACGCCGGTTGGCCTGGGGGCTCTCGCAGACGAGGCGGCTCGGTCTCCCTCATTGGAGGCCAGTGGCTTGGCGAGGTCACAGGAGGAGGTGGGGGTGACCCCTGCTTCCATCGAGGTAGGAGAAAAGGTTACGGCTGTTGAGGTTCGGCTTGGATTGTCGGTAGGAGAGCCAGCGGGCGACGAGGAGATGGCCGAACCCGCTGAACCAACGACCGAAGTTCGCGGGGGGCTTTCTGGTGAAGGGTCTTCCGTGGACAGGGGAATCTCTGAGGAGATGGGAGCAGAAGGAGAAGGAGAGGAAGAAGAAGAAGGAGGAGAAGGAGAGGAGCCGGCGAGCGGAGGAGGTGTTTCGGCCAGGGCTCTCTTTGTTGGAGCCGAAACGTCCGAGGTTTCTCAAGCGAGGGCCTTGGCGGCGAAAGCTGGATTATCGAGAAGTTCATGGGTTGCGGGAGTTCTGGATGGCTCCCTGGGAGCAGACTTCCACTCACGAGACCCGGAAGTGAGCGACAGGTTCTCCGCTCTAATGCGGTCCGCGTTCTAAGGAGAGGAGGGTTCTTTAGTAGGAGGGGGTCATCCGGAAGACCTTGTCGAGATGGCCTTCCGTTGTGCTGGGGTGCCAAATGAGGCTTTCCTTCTCCCCAAGATCGATGACCTGGCTCTTACGAGGATCACCACGGATTACACATCTTGGGTAAGTTGTCGCACCGAAGTCAGATTTTTGATCAGTTAGTTCGACTGTCTTTTATGCGCGTCACCCTTTTTTTTTTTGCAGAGCGCCCTGATCATGAGGGCACTGAAATGGCGCTTGCATCTGGCAGTTGGAGCTTGGGCTCGGGCCCGCTACGAGGCCGATCACTTCAAGGAGAGGGCAGATTCGACTGACAAACTCTCTTGAGCCCTGGTGGCCCTTCAAAGGGAGTTCGGGGAGGCTCGTAGAATTCTTGCAGTTGAGAGGAAGAGAGCCCCTCGACTCGCTGCACAGGTTGGTGAGCTCCAGCGGGAGCTTGGGGAGACCAACAGGACTCTCGCGGTTGAGAGGGAAAGAGCCTCTCAACTCACCGTACAAATTGGCGAGCTCCAAGGCTTCCGCGAACAATCCGAGAAGGCTACTCTGGAGCTTACTCAGGCTAGGGCGGAGTATGAAGGTAAGGTTAAGTCCATGCAACTATTCTTTGATAAGAGGTGGGCCCAGCTGAAGGCTAGCCATGCTGAAGATAAGGCCAGCTGGAGCAAAAAGCTCGAGGAGGAAGAGCGCAAATGCCGGCGGCAGCAGGACCACCTCACCTGCCTAAGCAAGGAGCTTGCCGATACTCAGGATCGGCTAAAGTGGTTGGACGAGCGAGCTGCCCAACTATCTGATGAGGTCGACTTTGCTCGTCAGGAAATCGGAGATACCCAGGCCTAGGTGGACGAACTAAAGGAGAGCCTCCGCCAGAATCAGTCGGCTAAGTCTAGGGCTCTCAACAGGGTCCACGTGCTGGAGGGTGAGCTTGCATGGCGGGAGGAGCAGGTATGGCTCTATTAGACCCATTCGTTTTGACCTTTCGATTTTTGCTTTACTCGGCCTTTCCTCCTGCAGACACACAAGATGAGGCAGGAATTCCAGGGGCGGTTAGTGGCATTCGGAGAGGAGGCAGCCTCGAGGCATCGAAGGATCTCCGAATTGGAGAAACAGTTAGCCGAGGCAAATGCGCGGGCCTCTTCAGCGGTGGAGGAGTACAAAAAATCCACCGAATTTACCGACGAACGCAGGGCAGCCTGCACCGACGCCTTTCAGCTAGGGGAAGACGAGGCACGGGCTAAGGTTGCCCACGCTTACCCTGATCTGGATCTGTCGTGCTTGGCAGTCGAACATTACGAAGCATACACCCCGGGGGCCGAGGAGGACGAGTATGGAGAAATATCGGATGTCGACCTCGAAGCTATCCTGGGAGCCAATGCGACTACCGACGCACCCTGCAGTGGCACCTTCGAGAAGGGAGAGCCAAGCAATGCCCCCACTGATGCGGCAGCAGGAGATGCCGGGGTTGATCCCAAATCCTGACCCCTTGGGGGGGCTATATGTGTTTTTCTTTTCTTTCGCTTTGTAGTTCGACCGGAAATCAATAAACGGATCGGCCGCTCTTCATTTGTTTGTCTTCCCTGGATGATTTCTTGTCTCGAATTTTGGAGGAATATCCTTGTAGAGGCCAAGGCATAGGGATTGTCTCGACGAGAAAGGTCGAACGGTAACATAGCCTGGTACAAAAGGAGGTTGAGAGACGATTTAACTCGACTTAGGCCGAATGACACGGTGATTCGATCAAGCTCGAAGGATGAGACAGCCTTTTAAGGGCCGCAGGACAAAGTAGTTCGACTAGGGCCGAAGAACGAAGTAGTTCGGCTAGTAGCAGATACTTCAGTTAGTTTCGAAGCATAGAAATAGTTTTGGCCCAGAAAGGGGGGATTAGGTGACGCCTAGGCCTCACACACAATCAGACTGGGGGGTCATTGCCGAGGAACGCTCGGCATCCACGCCCCTTTTATCGCATTGTCAGCGTTCTATCTTTTCTCAGGCGAGTCGATTTTCGTTTCGCCGAAATGGATGATACGGCTTTACTTCTAGTAGAAAGCTACTCTAGAGCCTTCCGAGAAGCTTTTATTGCGTTGGTCTTTTCCCATGCGGGTTGTTTCGGTGCGTGACGCGAGTGCTTGACCGCCATTGGAGGATGTCATTTTCGTAGGACGATCTCCCGGATCTGCCAGCTTCTGTAGAATCGGCAGGTGATTTTCTGCGTTTAACAACCGTGATCCGGGATCAAAGGAGATCTTTGCATGCATCATGGCTCAGGCGATGGGCTTGGCGCGCAATGGGGTGTTGCTTTCAACCTGGGAGGCCACGTGGAGGCATGGGTTAGGTATTTCGAATCTCGGGGCTTCCAGCTTTGATAGCTGCTCCTGGTTTGCTTCTGCCTATAAAAGGGGGAAAGAGGGTCGTGTTAGGCCATCCCTAAAGTTTCCTTCCCTGTGAGAGTTTCCACAATGCCCATCTCTCTGGTGCTTCGAATGGAAGGACCGTGCTTTCTTTTTGTAAGCCGTTTTCCCTCGGATAGTTGGGGTGATAAAGGAGCCGTTAGAGATTGGCTCGCCCTCAGGGGATGAGCCCCGGAGATCATATGGAGAGCGCACAGGAGGGCTGCAGAGATCACACAGAGAGCGCACATATGCGCTTCCCATGTGTCCTTTGTGGTTCGCTACAGGGGGGCGCAGGGCAGGAAGTGTATCGACACCCCTGTAGCACGCACGGAGCCTCCCTCCTCCGTTGGTCTGGATTCTCATCCCTTCTCTGAGGGGAATCCTTGCCACGGGGAGGAGAAGATGGGAGCAACGGGGGTCTGATGGTCCCCGAGCTCCTAGTTGGGCAGCGGTCTGCGATCCAGCATCCCACCCTAGGGGAGCTGGCTAGTTTGCCCGGGTCCTCAGAATCAGCATCCACGGGCCATGCCTCCTTTTGGACCTCTTGGTTCGTCCGAGGGGGGCTGTGGAAGGTCAGCTTCGTCAACTGTCCAGGCGAGCCAACTTTTTTGTGGTTTGTGTGATTTGTCGGTCCGAACGCTAGAGCGTCATAGTCGCCCAGATCTGCTTTGGAGCAGTTTGCTCGAGTCTTATACTCGTCTTTATTTTACGCATTTTGATGCTCTTGTAATGCCTCTCAAGCGGTTGTAATCGGTTTCGATGGCAATGAAATAAAGAAAGTTTTGTTCTTTTTCTCAATTCCTGTTTCTTTTGTGCAAAGAGTTGTCGTTGTTGGCTGAGGCGTAAGGACATCTCGTTCGTTTTTGGATGAGGGTCCCACGCTACCTGAGTTGATCGGGGCTTGTAAGCTGCCCGGATCTAGATGGAGATTTAGAGACTGTTTGGTGGTAGAATATGTTTCTTGACTCTGGCCGAAGCTCGAAGATTCATGATTCAACCTTATTGGAGTTCGGATGTTTGTGGCCCGGCCCTGCCGAGGTTCGGAGAACGGTTGCTTAGCCCTGCCAAGGTTCGGAGACTTTGTTGCTCGGCCCTGCCGAGGTTCGAAGAACGGTTGCTTGGCCATGCCAAGGTTCAGAGACTTTGTTGCTTGGCCCTGCCGAGGTTCCGAGAACGGTTGCTTGGCCCTGCCAAGGTTCGGAGACTTTGTTGCTCGGCCCTGCCGAGGTTCGGAGATTAGCTGCTTGGCCCTGCCAAGGTTCAGAGATTTTGTTGCTCGGCCCTACCGAGGTTCGGAGATTAGCTACTTGGAGGGATGACTTAGTCGTCACCGTGAGTCGTGATGCTAGGTCCCTGCGAGGTTCGGTGAGGAGTGTCAAGGCAGAACGGGCGGTGCACGGTCACACCCTCCATTTATGATTTGACTATTCCCGGGGAAGCGAATTATTGCCAGGTGCTGGCGCTCTCTCTTCGTCACGTTTCCAAAGGGAGACTGGTTTAAAAGAGCTTGGGGAAGTGTTGAGGGCATTTATTGCGAGGGGCCGATAGATTGGAAAGTACCCTGTTTCTAGAGAAGGAGGGCGGTTCCCGAACAGTCCATCGACATTTACCAATCTTGCTCGGGATGGGGCGTGGCCCTTCGGATTCTGTAGGCACCAGTTAAAGTGGCGACACGCGGCGAATTCTCACGGGTCGGTATTTATGGCCCGACTGATCGAGATACTTGCTTGAAGAGTATAAATACGGACGAGTGGGGTGCTGATGCTTGCCATCCTTTCGGTTCAATCTTTAAACAACTTTCAATATGTCCTTCCAAGGTGGAGAGTGATCACCCGACGGATTAGGCGTGGTGATCAATGGTTCGAGGCGTTCAGAAGGGAGTCGTCCTACCATTACGGTTGATGGCCAGGCCTTGGTATCAGCCTTCGAGAGCCACGAACAGCTCGAGAAGGTTGTCGAGGAGTATGTTGCTATCTCTATGAGGGAGGTCGCGGCCCTTCGCCGGGTGGTGGACCGGCAGAGGGAGGAGATAGCGTCCCTCCACCGTCGAGTCACCGAACTATCCCGGCGCTTGGAGGACTTGTCAACTCCCGAGGAAGATAGTGAGCCTTAGTGAGGGCTCTTTTTACTTTTTCCTTTTCCACCGTTGTTGTTTTTCTTCTTTTTTCAATCAATGAATATGAAGATTTTGCATATGGTGTATCTTATTGTTTCCAAAGCATTTGCCCATGTTGATTGGGATTTATCAGTCGCCCGAGTTCGAGCTAAGTTTTAGGAGACCACGGTCGAGTTTAGTTAGGGCTCGTAAGCCACCCGAATCCAGACATAGCTTAGAAGGATGTTTAGGTTGGTCGGGGCTTGTAAGCTGCCCGAATCCGAACCACATTTTTGGGGGTCGTTGGTCTCTGTTTGGACCGGTGGTGGACCTAGGCGGTCCTTAGAAGGAGATTCTTTACTTCTTTCGGAGTATCAGGAGGTTTTTATTTTGGGGTATCCGAGAGGTCACCCTGCTTCAAACGACGCCTTGGGGTGCGGCTAAAGCACGAAGGCTTTGCTCGTTTGGTCGAGGATTTGAGCGTCGGGCGTGGCCAGGGCGCAGGAATATCGCTCGGTTTGGCCCGAGGAATTCGATAGTTAAGGTCATTCTTCAGCTTTGGCCGAGATTCCTAGTAGCAGAATATACCTCTTGACTTTGGCCAAGGTTTATGCACTCCAATTTTGGCCGGGGCTTCAGAGATTGTGGCCCTGTCTAGGTTCAGGGATTTTGTTGCTCGACCCAGCCGAGGTTCGGAGAATTTGTTGCTCGGCCCAGCCGAAGTTCGGAGATTTGTTGCTCGGCCCAGCCGAGGTTCAGAGATTTGTTGCTCGGCCCAGCCGAGGTTCGGAGAATTTGTTGCTCGGCCCAGCCAAGGTTCGGAGATTTGTTGCTCGGCCCAGCCGAGGTTCGGAGATTAGGTTGCTCGACCCAGCCGAGATTCGGAGATTTGTTGCTTGGCCCAGCCGAGGTTCAGAGAATTTGTTGCTCGGCCCAGCCGAGGTTCGAAGAATTTGTTGCTCGGCCCAGCCGAGATTCGGAGATTTGTTGCTCGGCCCAGCCGAGGTTTGGAGAATTTGTTGCTCGGCCCAGCTGAGGTTCGGAGATTTGTTGCTCGGCCCAGTCGAGGTTCGGAGATTAGGTTGCTCAGCCCAGCCAAGGTTTGGAGAATTTGTGTTTAAATAGGTAACTCGGTCGTGCCGAGAATTGATGAGCAGCACCTGTTTCTTTTCGCAATTTTTGGCGTCATAATGTATGATGATTATGTTGTAAATTACGAAACACATGCCGACAAAAAGGTATAATAAGGTATAATGAGGTGAGCCTATAAAGGACATACCCTATTGATAATACTTACGGAGATTGTCCGAGTTCCACGTTCGGGGGATGGACTTTCCGCTTAAATCTTGCAGCTTGTAGGTCCCCGGTCCAACGATCTCCGCTACTTGGTAGGGGCCTTCCCAATTTGGTGCCAGCTTTCCTTGCTCCAGCGGTTTGGAGATAGATGCTTTCCGAAGAACGAGGTCGCCGGGCAAGAAAGCTTTTCTTTGACTCTGGAGGCATGGTAGCGGGCCACCCTTTGCTGATAGGCGGCTACTCTGATCCGAGCTTTCTCTCTAACCTCCTCTATCAGGTCGAGGTTGGTACGGAGCTGTTCGTTGCTGGCCTCCTCCAAGTAGCTTTCCACCCGCAGCGAAGGGAGACCTATTTCCGTGGGGATAACGGCCTCTGTGCCGAAGGCCATCCGGAATAGGGCTTTGCCTGTGGGTACTCTTAGGGTGGTGCGGTAGGCCCACAGGACATGGTGCAACTCATTTGCCCACCTGCCTTGGGCCCTAGAGAGTCGAGCCTTGATCCCTTGAAGCAAAGTCCGGTTGGTTACTTCAGCCGCTCCGTTGCTTGCGGATGCCCGACCGAGGTGAGGTGGTGACGAAATCCGTGTTTTTCACAGAACTGGCAGAACTTTGGGTTATCGAATTGTCTGCCGTTGTCAGTGATTATAGTGTGCGGGAGGCCGAAACGGCAGATGATTGACCTCCATATAAAATCTCTGGCCCGTGCCTCGGTTATTTGTGCAACCGCCTTCGCCTCGACCCATTTAGTGAAGTAGTCGATGGCGATGAACAAAAATTTCCGCTGCCCCGTGGCAAGCAGAAACGGGCCGAGGATGTCCATCCCCCACTTGGCAAAGGGCCAGGCGGAGGATATAGGAACCAGGCTGGCGGAGGGGAGTCTTTGAATGCTTGAGTGCCTCTGGCATGGGTCGCAAGCTCGAACAAGGTCGTCTGCATCCTTCTGCATGGTCAGCCAATAGTAGCTTTGACGTAGCACCTTGTGACACAGGGACCGGCTTCCCAGATGGTTGCCGCAAATCCCCTCATGCACTTCACGGAGAGCATAATTTGCTTCAGACGGGCGGAGACATCTGAGCAGTGGCATGGAGAAGGACCGTTTGTAGAGTTGATCGTCGATCAGTACATAATGGGTGGCTTGCAGCTTTAGCTTTCTGGCCTTTCTCCGGTCAAGTGGAAGCGACCCTTCTTTGAGGTACCTTAGAATAGGATCGAACCATGATGGTTCGTCCTCAACTTGCATTATTCGGTCAGCTTCCGTGATACTGGATTTCTCCAAGGTCTCCAGGTGGAATCTTTGCTCGGCGTACATTGACTCTACGGTCGCCAGCCGAGACAGTAGGTCAGCATGGGCATTCTCAGATCTGGAAATTTGAATAATCTCAAACTTGGGAAAATGGGAGAGTAGGCTCCGCACCTCTTGAAGATATCGGATCATGTTTGGCTCCTGAGCCTCAAACTCTCCTCGCACATGGCCTGCCACTAGCTGGGAGTCTGTGAAGGCATTAAGTTTCTCCACATTTAGGTTGCGGGCAATTCGGAGACCGGCTAGCAAGGCTTCATACTCAGCTTCGTTGTTGGAGACCGGGAAGGAGAAGCGGACACCATATTCAAAGGTTGCCCCCTCCGGATTGGTGAGAACCAGGCCCGCACCGGAGTGATGAGCGTTAGATGACCGATTGACATGGAGGAGCCACCGGGCAGCAGATTTTGGTTCTTCAGGGGAGTCGGGGGTGGAGCCATCCTCCGGAATGGTACACTCAAGGAGGAAATCGGTTAACACCTGAGCTTTGATGGTCGGGCAAGGCTGAAAGTGGATATCATGCTCGCTTAGCTCGACGGCCCACTTGGTCATTCTCCCTGATGTCTCCGGGCGGTGGACTACCGCCTTGATGGGTTGGTCGGTCAGGACCGTCACAAAATGCGCCTGGAAGTACCGTTGCAGCTTCCGAACTGAGGTGATCAAGGCCAACACCATCTTTTCAATTCGGCTATATCTTGTCTCCGCGTCGCGGAGTAGCCTGCTGACATAATAAATCGGTTTCTGGACCTTATTTTCCTCCCTAACTAGCACCGAGCAGACGACACCTTCTGAAACAGCCAGATATAAGAACAGTGTTTCGCTTGGACTTGGACTGCTGAGGAGTGGGGGCGAGCCAAGGTACTTCTTGAGATCTTGGAATGATTTTTGACACTCGGGGGTCCACTGGAAGTTCTTAGCCGACCGAAGGGTTTTAAAGAAGGGGAGGCATCTTTCGGCTGAGCGCGCCACGAAGCGGTTGAGAGCCGCTATCCTCTCGGTTAGGCGCTGGACTTCTTTAATGGATGCTGGAGGCGCCATTTGCTGAAGAGCTTGAATCTTCTGGGGGTTAGCTTTGATACCTCGCTGGAAGACCATGAAGCCGAGGAACTTCCCGGAGTTAACGCCGAAGGCGCACTTAGTCGGATTGAGCTTCATCCTATACTTGCAGAGCATTGCAAAGCTTTCCGAGAGGTCCTCGACGTGCTGTGATGCTTCTCTTCTTTTAACCAGCATGTCATCGACATACACCTCCATGTTTCGACCGATTTGCTTCTTGAATACTTTGTTAATTAGCCTTTGGTAGGTGGCTCCTGCATTTTTAAGACCAAAAGGCATGACACGGTAACAGTAAGTATCTCGGTCGGTTATGAAGGCGGTCTTTTCTTCATCTTCGGGGGCCATCCAGATCTGATTGTAGCTGGAGTAAGCATCCATGAATGTCAGCATTTGATGACCCGAGGTGGCGTCCACAAGCTGATCGACTCGGGAAAGAGGGAAGCTGTCCTTCGGGCAGGCTTTGTTGAGATCGGTGAAGTCTATGCAAATCCGCCACTTGCCATTCGATTTCTTCACCATGACGACGTTCGATAGCCAGCTCGGGTAATTTACCTCCCGGACGAAGTTTGCCTTGATGAGTTTATCAACTTCCTCTTCAATAGCCTTCTGCCGCTCCGGGGCAAAGCTCCTCTTCTTCTGCTTGACGGGCCGGTGCATCTCATCCACGTTAAGGCGATGGATGAGAACCTCAGGACTGATCCCTGGCATGTCAGAGGCGGACCAGGCGAAGACGTCGGCGTTGCTTCGGAGAAATTCGATCAACTTGTGCCAAGGTTCACCCTTTAGCAGTGACCCAATATTTATGGTTCGATCGGGACGGCCTCATCCAACGGCACTTCTTCCAGTTCCTCGGCTGGTTCTCCTCGCTGTTCGGCGAAATCTTTCCGAGTGTCCAGCCTGTCAACCTTCGGCATTCTAGACTGAAGGCTGGTAACGAAGCACTGTCGAGCCATAGTTTGGCTTCCTTGAACAACTCCAAGTCCCCGCCCGATGGGGAATTTCATGGACAGGTGTGGGATGGAGACAACTGCCTTGAGGGATATCAGGCCGGGTCTGTCGAATATTGCATTGTACAGAGACCTGAGTTTGGTTACTAGGAAGTCTGTGTGAACAGTGGCCATAAGGGGCCAGGCTCCTGCGCGAACCGTCAGGGTTACAACCCCTTCCAGGATGATGACGTCGCCTGTGAATCCCATTAGGGTGGAGTCCACAGCTCGAAGGTTTTCTGTGAGCAGTCTCATCTTGGCAAACATATTGAGGTACAAAATATTCATAGAACTTCCACTGTCAACAAGGATTCGGCTTACATCATAGTCATTTAAATTAAGGGATACAACTAGCGCATCGTCATGGGGAAACTGCATCCCCCGAAGATCGTCGTCGGAGAAGGAGAGCTCGCCTGTCCGTGCTTTCTTTGGCGCTGATCCTGCGTCATCATTTCTGGAGCTCGAGCCGCCGGCCTCTTCGATCACGTTGATGTTGCCGATTACAGGTGGATTTGGTGGAGGAGGAGGTTGTTGAAGCTCGGACTGACGATCCCCCCCTTGTCCTGGCTCGGGAGCCCTCCTGAATTGGTTCAGCCGGCCCCGTTGGATCAGCCTCTCAATCTCATTTTTCAGCTGCCAGCATTCCTCAGTGTCGTGGCCATGTTCCCGGTGGCAGCGGCAGTATTTGGTGGGGTCCCTCTGGGTTGGGTTCCCTCGGAGAGGAGCTGGCTGGGGGAGCTGGCGCTCTATCTCCATGAGGATCTGCGCCCGAGGCACAGTCAGCGGAGTGTAGCGGTCAAATCGCCTGGGCGGGCTCCGGGAGCAATTCCTCGATGGCGGTGGGGGAGCTCTTTGGCGGCGAGGTGGACTTGGCCGGCGGGCGGGTCGGTGCCTGTCAGGGCCTCTGGGCTCTTTCTTCTTCGCTAGCTCGGCACGGGCGACTCTCCGTGACTCTTCGACCCTGGCGTATTTGTCTGCCAGGGCCATCATATCAGAGAGGTTTGGGGGGTAGCTGACTTCCATCGCCAGGTAGAAGTCGCTTTCCTTCGAAACTCCCCCCGCCAAGGCGGACATAGCTACCTCATGATTAAGGTGGTCCACCTCTAGCATGGCCTTGTTGAAGCGGCCAAGATAGTTTCTCAGGGACTCCCCCTCTCTCTGCTTGACTTCGGAGAGGGAGTCGGATCTCCGTCGGCGACGACGGCTGCTGACGAACTAGCCAATAAAAAGATGGCTCAGCTCGTCGAATGAATCAATGGAACCTGGTTTTAAGGCGTTGAACCAGGTTCGGGCAGATCCTCTGAGGGTGGAGGGGAAGGCGCGGCAGAGTATCGCATCGGATGCTCCGTGGAACATCATTATTGACCGGAAGCTGCTAAGATGATTATCCGGGTTAGAAAAGCCATGGTAGGGCTCGACAACAGGTAGTTTGACATGGGAGGGAATCACTTCCTCCATGATCCCTTTGGAGAAAGGGACGCCCTGTTCCGCCTTAGACTGAGGCGGATGGGCCTGCTTGGCGGCGTCCAGCTCCTGATGCATCTCCCGAATTTGTCGACGGATCTCCTCTTCAGCGGTTAGAGGAGGAGCTGGTTGGGGAGAGCGCAGGGATGGCATTGAATCATGGTGGGAGGACACCGGGGAAAGGGTCCGGGCTCATCGAGATCTTGGGGGTTCCCTGTCATAGCCGCCTCGTGGGACCGGTTTGTCCCCTCTGGGTCGATGTGGGGGGTCCATGGCTTCATGCGGACCAGAGGAGGAGGTGGCCGGAGAGAGAGGAGCTGCAGTCTCCCTATGAAGGTGCGGAGCTGGGGGAGCTGCAAAACGCTCCTGAACCAGGTGGTTCAGGGCCTGGACCTGCTGGACCAGCATGGCGAACTGGTCCTGGGTCACCGGGATGACTGGCGGTGACGGGGTCTCAACTGGTGGAGGCTGCGGCACCGTGTTGCTTGTCAGATTAGGTCTTTGAGCGACGACCTGGTCTTGGGCTTCAGAGGTTTCTCTTCTTCGATTAGCCATTGGAGAGGTTCTACTCCAGATCGAGATCCTTATCTCCTTTCTTCAAGTTTTAATGGGACTTGAGGCCCTTCCTCTAGTGCCAATCTGTTGCCGCCGGGATCTGTCCTCCGACTCGGGCGCGGTCGATCTCCTGGTCTGGGCTTCCTCCTGGACGGACCTGCACAGAAGTCCTCGCGCGAGAGGCGTTGGGGGTGGCCCTCCGCGGAAGACCCTCCGACGCTCAAGTCAGTGGGGATCGGTGATCAACAGAAAATGGGGAGAGGGATCTCTCCGGGGAGTCTCTCCAGGGGTGACCGATCGGGAGCTCTAGGGGAGCGCCGACGAGCAGTGAGGGAGAGTGAGAGAGTGAGAGTGAGCCGGGGGCAGTGAGTGCCTACCTAAGAGAATCGAGGGGTGTCCTATTTATAGGCAGTCACCTGGATTTTGAGCGTCTTCTGGAAGGTTCGAAGGTTGTTAGGATACGGAGATGAATTGAATCAGGCCGTTGTAGGGCCAGTGGGATCCGTATCTTGTTCGTTAAGGAATCGACGGCTAGGAGAGCTCCTTGATGGCCTGAGATCTGATAGATGCACAGGTCCCAGGTAGCTATATTAGGTCCTAGGCCACTCTTTAACATAATTCTTTGCCTGGGATTCTGTTACGATAGGTCTGGGCTCTCCCGCGTTAGGTTCCGCGGAGATGAGTATCGGATCATGGATTGCTCTGGGTGGCCGAGCTATAGGTAGTTCGGGGAAAACAAGCTGTGGGAAGCTCGGGGAAAGCCGAACCATGGGAGGTTCGGGGAAGCCGAGCTATGGAAGCTCGGAGAAAGCCGAACCACGGAAGGTTCGAGGAAGCCGAACTATGGAAGCTCGGGGAAAGCCGAACTATGAGAGGTTTGGGGAAGCCGAGCTATGGAAGCTTGGGGAAAGCCGAACCATGGGAGGTTTGGGGAAGCCGAGCTATGGAAGCTCGGGGAAAGCCGAACCATGGGAGGCTCAGGGGAGGGCCGAATGGCCTGACGGACCATATTAGTTTAGCTTATTCCTCGGGGGCATATCGTAGCGGGCGAAGGGATGGGTCGGTCTCAGCCCCTTGCACGATTACCAATGCAATGATGACTCTACCCCCAACATGTCTTATATTTATGACATCCCCGTACTCATCTTTTTTTTTTTTTGTCTTTTCTTGCTTGAAGATAGAGGCAAAATTTTCATTGAAAAAGGAAGAAGAAAAGGCTGTCAGCTCTATTATACCACCTTGCTTCCGTAATTTCATTAAAACGTATTCTTGTATATATCACACCACCATTATATGGAGAGAATCGATTGAATGCCAGCAACAATGCTAACGCTTACATACAAAGCGTTGGGAGACCCATACAAGGCTGCCAGCCGTCTTTTAACTTTGGTACTGGCCTGTTAGCCTTTGTATGTGCCCAAGCTGAACGCTCTTGTCCATGTTTACCATAGGATTCCATGGTATATAGAAGATATGCGGATACAGTCACCTACGATTTCAAAGAAGTGATATGAAAAATATTTGGGAACAGCTCCCTAGATTTTAATATGAAAGGGCTAATATCGAGTCAAGAATCCTGACGGCCATGAGCTGTAGCAACAAGGTGCAATCTCTGTTTCCTTTTAATGGTTACTCCCGGAGCCTCGGCCATGTCCAATTCCTCTCTTGTCAAGCCGGGAGGCAGCTCCCAATCGAACTGATGCACAAGATTTGCTAGGGCCAGCTCCACCGTAGAAGTCGCAAAGTGCAATCCTGGACAAATCCTTCGTCCTGCTCCGAACGGAATAAATTGGAAATCATTCCCTTTGAAGTCCAGAGGACTGTCCAAAAACCTCTCAGGACGGAATTCCTCTGGTGCTTCCCAAAAGTTTGGATCTCTGCTAATTGCCCAATAATTAATGATGACTCTCGTTTTCTTAAGAATATGATAGCCTTGGATTTGGCAATCCTCCATTGCTTCTCGTGGTAGCAACAACGGAACTGGAGGGTGCAACCGCAGGACCTCCTTCAGGACAGCTTTTAAGTAGACCATTTCGTTCAATTCCTCCTCTCTCACCATGTCTTTTCCGCCGGCTATCCCTCTCACCTCAGCCTGTATTTTGTTCATGACTTCCGGGTTTCGAACAAGCTCTGCCATGGCCCATTCTAAGGTCACATATGATGTCTCGGTACCTGCAGCGAACATATCCTGTACAAAACATTCAAACAAAGCGAACAAGTGAAATAGAAGTTTTATTTTGCAATCAAAGTAAAAGAGGATGCTTAGCTCCTTTCTACCGATTTACTACATGTAAAACAGATAGTCAGTTTGCAATGAGATGCTCAGAGATGGGACTCGATTGCAAGATTTTTCCCTTTTTTTTCCCAGAAACTATTACAAGATTTGGATAACAGGACCACGAGCAGCTAATCCCTTCTTGTTTGATCATAGTCATTTGTATATTTGATGAGGCCAAGCGATTGGTAGGTACATGGTGTAAATGCTGTATATTTTCTCTACTCAGGTAACTGTGGTTGCACCTAGTAAAAATAGTTCTCGATATTGTCAGTTTGCGCGCATGGCTTAAAAAAGTGCATAGCTGGCACCTCTGCAACACGTGTCAGAGTAATTGCGCTTGACTTTTCCGGACGGGCAAGGCTAAAGTAAGCTACAAGGCTGAAGGCATCATCACATTAGGTATGGGTGGCAGGCACCATGACTAGGTGCACAGCTTAGGGCTCCACTGCTTGGCAAAATCTTATCAGGAGGCTGGAAATAAGTTTCCTTGAGCTTAGGGCTCCACTACCTGGTAAAATCTTATCCAAGTGCAAAGCTTAGGGCTCCACTACAAGGCTAAAGTTTCCTTGAGCTGCTCTACCTGCCAAAATCTTCGGTAAGTCGTATCTATCACCACCAAACCCCCTCCCCCCAAAATAAAAAATAAAAAAATAAAAAAAAGAGAGAAGAAAATTTGGACCCGGCATCTTACCACTAATAGTGCCTTGATGTGCTGTTCTCTTATGGTGAACTCGATGCTGGGATCCTTCTGAAGAGAGAGCAACTCGTCTACAAAGTCGTTCTCGTGCCCATCTTCCTTCAACCGGCCGCCATGGTCCTTGATTACCTCATCGAGAAGAGCATCCCATCTTTCGAAGTTCCTTCGGGCTTTTGCGCTGAACCCGAAGTAGGCGTCCAGCCATGCTAGGGATGGAAAATAGTCCTCTACATGGAATCTCCCAACTAGAGAGTTATTATTCTCAATTAGCTCGCGGAACAATTCATTGCGTCCTTCTCCTCTGAAGAACTTCCCTGAAACAACTCTACAGATTATATCATTTGCGAAGAAATTCAACACCTCGCTCATGTCCACCATGCCTGTTGATACAAGAGCTCGGGAAATTTTAGATTTCATAAAGGCCACTTCCTCCTCTCTCACAAGCTGAAAAGAGTGCACCCTTTTGGCGCTGAGTAGGTGGAGGGCGCAAAGCTTCCTCAGATGCCTCCAATGCTCACCATATGGGGAGAAAGCCAGGTCCATGCTTTCATAAAGCAGGACCTTGGCAGCCTTCAAAGAAGGCCTACTGGCAAACAAATGATCATGAGTTCTCATGATCTCTCGGGCCATCTCTGCGGATGAAACCACGAGGGTTGGTACCCGACCCAAATGGAGAAGCATGAGTGGTCCATGCTTTCCCGCGAGATCTCTGAGGGAGCGATGAGGGAGAGAGCTCAGCTGGTGGAGGTTCCCTATGAATGGAAGCTTGGGTGGGGAAGGTGGGCGCCGAGACTTTTTGCAAAGGCTCGTTTTATAAGTAGAAATAAGGGGAAGAACAAGAGAAGGGCGAGGAGAGACTGCTCAACTGAGTGCTGAACTAGCGAGAACATTGCGTGATAAGATTCTTCTTCTCCGCTCTCTCTTTTATAGCCGAAGGAGGCCCCTCTAAAGCTACCAAGGCCCCAACTTCTCGCCCAGTCCATTGCTTTCACCAGGACGGGCCCTGCCCACGACCTGACCATCGTCGGTCCAAGACGGGCCTGCTCGGACGGGCTGGACCTCGGCATGATATCTGCCGACTGAAGTTCCACCATCTCTCCCTTTTCGTTCCAATTCTTTTCGGATCATTTTGCCTCGTTATTTTTGTAGACGTAGGGATGATAATTTTTTTCGTTTACCCAGTTTAAACGGCTTAACGGATAATTGAGCTAAACGAATAAATGGTCCGAGAAAGGTATTCTCTGCCCCATCCCCATTTATCCATCTTCGTTAACTTTATATAATATATTTAAAATTTAAATAAATATATATTAATATATTAAAAATTAAAAATTAAAAATAAATAAAAAATATATACATTTGAAATGCAATTAAAATTTGATAGATCATTTCCTATCTGGTTTGTTACTGTGTTATAGCTAATGTGTTAGATATATCAATATCAATGATTGGTTGTTGGCAATTGATCAATCTTATCACAAACAAAATTATTTTTTTAATTTTTAATAAATTATAAATTTAATAAAATAACTTTATTTTTATGTGTAAACTAGCAAACGGGTACCCAGTGGGTGCCCGTTTACTTGGCCACGTATCCTCGTCCCCGCCTCGTTAAATATAATGACTTAACGGGAAAGAAAACGTTGATGTTTTTTCTAACAGGGATGGGGACCGGTATAGATCACCTTGAGCCATGCTTGGACCGTTGCCATCCCTATGTGGATGGTGATTAGTCAGCCTTATCTTCCTTTATGTTTTTATATTTTATTATTATTAATTTATTTGCCTTACAATCCGATTTGATCTGGGATTAATCTTGTAAAAGCATAAACATCTAGATAGGAAGATGCCCACCAATAGGTTTAATAATCTAATTTTGAAGTTTAGGTTTCAATGCGTGGCATTATTTTTGCATTGATAAGGCAACAATTTCTATACATTACCATTGAAAGAGGTGCAAAAAAACTCAGTAAATTGCAAAACCATTTTGAGCCATGGTTTTGGTTTGGTCTGAATCCTTTTTTTATAATTTATTTCCTGGTTGGTCTGTATTCAAAAATTTGTAAAATCAAAAAAGTTGATTCAATTTTGATTTGAGTTTTTAAAAAACTAATACAAATTGAACTATATATTTTATCAACCTTCATTTATACTATAGTAAAAATTGGGGAGCTATAGTTGTATAAGAATAATTAGGTTGTCATTTGACTATATAAAGTTTGTTATAAAAGCCTCATGATTATCTAAAGCACATATAAAGGCAAATCGATAAATTGAATTGAAACCAAACCAAATTTTTTTTGTTCAGTTTGATATTTGTTTTAAAAAATTAATTTAAATTAGTTTAATTTTAAAAATATTTCTAAATTAACCCCGAGTCATGCAGACCCCTAATCAGTAGTATGATGAACAATATATATATATTATATTATATATTGATGATTTAGATAAGTAATTTTTAAAAATATTTTTTACTTTATTATCATATAATTATATTTGCAATTGTATCGCATGTTGATGATTTTAGATTTCATAATATATATTGTTTGCATAAGAATTTGTATGACATATATTATTAAATCATATTTTCGGTCGATAGGTTTAAAGATGAAATTCCAATAAAATTTGATTGATTAAAATTAAGAAGGGTACTTGAATTGGCCATGAATTATGGCTAGCCATCATGGGCAGGTATGTGGAAATATGTATTGTTTTCGTAGGCAAGTTCATAAAGATCGTGCATATCTCTATCATGGACTGATTCAAAGAGGGGTACTTGGATTGGCTATGAATTATGGGTTGCCGCAATGGACAAGTATATGAAAATATGGATTATTGCTATAAGTAGGTCCATAAAAATTATGCATATTTCTATCACGAACTGACATAAAGTATTTGAAATTAACACCATAGATAGATAGGTAGGGGGGTGTGGCTTGCCACCACAAATAAGTTTGTGGAGTGCTGATGCCCTTATCGTTGAGACCTATTAATAATCAACATATTAAAGATTATTAAGGATTAATTAGGAGTTATTTGATATTTCTTGTCATGGGCTTAAGTGTAGTTATGATTAGTCCAATACCGAAAGATAATTATTATCGAGTCTAAAAATGTTCATTAGAGTTAAAAGGTATCTTATTGAGAACACTATTGTCTAAAAAGATTAATATATGGAATGTCTTATATCATTTGGAATGGCTAATCATTGGTATGCGATAATTATATATCATAGTATTTAAACATTGGTTGGAATATTGCATCATTTCCTAGTTTTTTCATTTGATTTGATTTTGATATAATTAGTTATTTTTACATTTACGTTAATTATATTGATGTGAGTGTGTGGGATAGTTACTAAGTTTTAAGCTCACATGATATTTTAATTGTATTTTTAGGGACATAAGATAACTATAGGATCAAGACACAAGATTAGTTATATTATTTCTAGCTATAAAATAAAGAAATTTGTAATTAGACAAATTTTATTATTATATTTGTCATAATTTTGATTTTGAATATTAATAAATGTTTTCTGCTATTATATAAATTGACAAAAACAAGCCTTACCTATTTTTCTGGGGCACACCCCAAAGAATGGGCATCTGTATCATATGTCTGACCAAAAATCATTTCGGGTATGATAGCTATAATTTGCATCTAATTTTTGATGAAAAGATAAATGGATCCTATTAAGTATAGTGATTTTTTTCTTTCTCTTTTTTCTTTATTAAATTTTTATATCATTATTTTTTTTTCTCTTTTCTTCTCTTATACTTAATATTTTTTCTTTCATTATGACTTCTAGTCACATTTGATTAAGAGTGACGTTAAAAAGATAGTCTCCTCTCCTAATGCACATTTCAAGCATTGCCCCCCCCCCCCCCCCCCCCCCCCCCCATACCCGACCTCTGCCCTCATCAATATTTTTATATCATAATTTTTTTTTGTCTTTTATTGACCTTACATTTTTCTTTCTTCACAGCCTTTAACCATGTTTGATGAAAAATAGAGCCAACAAGATGGTCTCTACCCTCTACCTGACCTCTAAATGCCATTTGATGTTGCTTGCAAGAAGTGCATGGAGAAATGATATGCAATCTCAAGGTTTACCTTCCACTTGACATATCCTCATATAGTCTCAAGAAGACACAATAAGACAACATTTGTAAAAGATTTTATGATTTTAATAAAATACTTTCTAATAATATATAGTCGATGTTTTATGAAAGAATATAATAATATTATTTAATTAATAAAAACAACTATTTAAAAATATAAAATTTATATATTAGTATTATACTGAAAGGGGTTTGCTATAGTATTCTTTCATTACTTTTAAAATCATCTTAACTATCAATTAAAGCAAGGTTATTTATGGTATTTTCATAAATGAATGGTTGCTCAGGTCATATTGTTATCTTTTCTTTTGTAACGAATCACCTTTACTTTACATGCATCCTTTCTTCTAACTTCTTTTGAGCCGAGTCTCATTCTCATATCCCTTTTTAGAACTCTCCTCCCTTTCCTATTGCACTGCCATCTCGATTAGTGGATCTCTCATCTCTCTCTCTTATGGCATTATCACCTCAGTCGATGAATCTCTTATTTCTCTTCTATCTTACTACAATTCAATAAATAGGTCCACCTTTATAAGGTCCTATCAATGATGAAGTGGCACTGCTCTTGAAAAAGGAGTCCCTCCAAATGGTATCCATGATAGTATTAGGCCAACATAATCATTGGAAGGGCCATTATTTATTTCATTAGAAATAAAATGCATACAAATTAAGGAAGAAGAAAACGTTAAGAAAAAAAAAGAAAAAAAGAAGGGAAGAAGAAAAATAAGAAAAGAAAGAAGAGATAGGAGAGTCCAATCGCATATGCAGTCAAGCCAATCCAAGAAAAGCCAACAAATAAAAGTAAATTTCAATTATAATAGAGAGGTTGTAAAATGCAACAAAAAAAAGGAACTTTAAGATGAAAAAATTTTGGTACTTGTACAAGATGAAGAAATTCAAGTAATATTTTCTGACTAAGCTTTTTAAGTGAATCTCTAGATTGTTTATAATTATATTAGAGGTAATCCAGTCCATGTGAAATTAGAGATATTGTAAATCATAGTGTTGATAATTAGATTTGATTAGATTGAGACTTTTAGTTTGGCGAGAACAATTAGATTTAAATAGGAGATGAATAGATCAAAGGACCCATGTTGGTGTATGTCTAGTTTTACATTAAAAAACTATAAATAGGATAACTTGAATAATACCTTCTAGAAAAGATCCTAAATCATTATAAATGATATTAGAACTGGTCTAGCATATGACTTATTTAGAATTGAAGACATATGGATGAGATCCTTTTTAGAGTTGATCATATATCGATCAAGATGTTTGTGATTAGATTTGATTGGTTTTGAATTGGGATCCTTAACTAAGGATACTAAGACTTAATTAAAGGATATGCAAGAGTTTATGCCAGCATTTATTTAGTCACACATCAATTGTATATTGAATGGTTTTTGGTTCTTATATAGGAACAAAAAATTCAAATAATACCAAAATTCAAATAATACCATTCGAATGGTCTTTTTGAATGAGATCTTTGGTTGCTACATTTGATCTATTTGATCCATGAGAATTTAAATTTTGAATTAAATACACTTTGGAAAGAGGCGAAGACCATGAGTTTCCCAAATAAAACTTTTATAAAGGTTGTTATGCCATGCCAAGTCCTACAATGCTAACAAATTCTTCTCTTGTAGTTCCAAGAATATTGATGCTCGAAAGGCATTACTTTGTAGAAATAAATCCTCTTTTCTGTTACAAAGGATGTGTGCTCTTCGTTGCTGGGGTCCATCCTTATTTGGTTATATCCAGAGAAGGCGTCCATGAAGCTGAGGAGCTTGTGGTCGAAGGTGGAATCTACCAGCTGGTCTATCCTTGGTAGAGGGAAACTATCTTTCAGACATGCCTTATTGAGATCGGTGAAGTCGATGCAAATTCTTCAGCTCCCATTTGCCTTTCGCACCATGACCACATTAGCCAGCCAGCTAGGGTAATGCGCCTCTCAGATGTGGCCGGCACTGAGCAGCTTGTTAACCTCCTCATCGATGGCTTTTTGCCGCTCGGGAGTAAAGCTTCTCTTCCTTTGGCGGATTGGATGGTGCCTCAGATCGATATTGAGCTTATGGGTGATTACTTCTAGAGGGATACCAGGCATATCAGATGCTGACCAAGCAAAAACGTCTGAGTTGGCCCGCAGGAAGGTTAGGAGACGATCACGATCCTCCGGTGGGAGGAGTCCGCCGATGTGCACGGTCTTCGCTGGATCGTCCCCGAGGGGAAAGGTTAGGAGGTGCTCGGCCGGCTCTCCCCTCCTACTGGACTCCCTGCGGTCAGGTGCTTCTGGAATTGACTTAGCTTCCAAGGGGCTTGACGCTGCGTGATAGCAAGGCAGGACTAGCTGACCTCGCCCCTCATCTCCCCGACACCTTCGCTAGTAGGGAACTGCACCAGCAGGCACCGGGTGGAGATAATCGCATCCAATAGATTCAAACCTGGGTACCCAAGGATAACATTGTATGCCAAGGGGACCCGCATGACCAGGAACTTCCTGATCACTATACTTTGGCATGGCGGTGTTTCGGCTGTCACAGGCAAAGATATCTCGCCCTCAACCCTTACTGAATCCCCCGTGAATCCAACTAGAGGGGTTACCATAGGCTGGAGAGAGTTAAGGGATAATCCCATCCGAACAAAAGCATCATAGGTAAGGATGTCAGCTGAGCTGTCACTATCAACCAATATCCTCTTTATAGGGTGCTTGGCAATCGTCATAGAGACGGCGATGGGGCTTCGACGCCTGTTGTCGGATCGATGAGGCGGATCAGGCCGCCGGTGGCAAGGGGGTCCACTCGGCTCGGGATGAGCGGGCTTGCGGCTGGAGCTTCTTGAGGACTCGCGGCGGGTGAGGTCGGCCTCATCCGCGCGGATGTACTTCTGAGCTCGGAGGAGGAGGTCGGAGTAGGAACTCGGGGGCTTCTTGTCCCAGAGAGAAGATGAATCGGTACGGGAGGAGCCCCCTCTTCAGCGCTAGCGTTGCCACCGCGTCGTCGAGATGGTAGACTTCGAGGGCGACAGTCTTGAACCAGGAAATAAAGTCCCGCAGTGACTCCCTCTCCTTCTGGCGCACAGAGAAGAGGCTGTCCGCGACCCTTGGGATCTGTCGGCAGGCACCAAAATATGCCAGAAAGGCCTTTTTCAGCTCTCGAAAAGAGTTGATGCTTTGGGGGGACAGGCGCGAGTGCCAAGCGTGAGCAGCCTTCCGCAAAGTAGCAGGGAAAGCCTTACAGAGCAGGGCATCCGAGGCACCCTGGACTTGCATCATAGCCTTATAACTCTCGAGGTGGTCTAGAGGATCCATCGTACCATCGTACGGATCTATCTGGAGGAATCAGAATCTAGAGGGGACGGGCTCCTCCAGTATCCGGCGAGTATAAGGAGGACGGGTGTCATATTCCTCCTTCGGCTGATTGTTGATCTTCCTGGCGAGCTCATCTAGTCGCCGGTTGTACTCGTCCAGGCGCTCCTCCGCCTGGCGGCTGATTGTCGGGGCCCTCCGAGATGGCTCGAAGGATGAAGAAGAGGAAGAAGAAGAAGGAGAAGGACACGAAAGGTGGGATTTTCTCTTTGGTTCCTCCTAGCGGTGCGGCTCTGGAGGAAACTTGCTCGGGCTACAATCAGGGGATCACAACCGCTTGGGGGCCTCACGGCGAGGCTTCCTTGGAGAAGCCCTGCGATGACCGGCCTCTTGCTGAGGAGAGCCTCCCCTTGCAGACTGCTGACTAGCAGGGGCTGCTGCTGTTAAAGTCCATGGACCATGGCGGTAAGAGTCTGAACTTGCCGAGTGAGAGTTGCCAGCTGCTCCGTAGCCGGAGCAGCCGCCTCTGGTTGCGGGGAGGTAATGGGAGGATCAGCGGCATGGAGGTTGGTCTCCTGCTGCCTAGCCGGGGGAAGATGCCCCCAGGGTGACTAACTGAGGCATCTTGAGCTCGTGTCATCACCATTATTGGGAGAGGGAGAGGAAAAAGGGGTATACTGTAGGGTTCGGGTCTTCTTTGCTTTCACTGTTCCCTCCTCCTGGCGCGCCAATCTGATGACGCCCGATCACCGGTCTTGAACGTTGGGAGAAGAGAGCAGCTTAATCGGTGGATCCTTGCTCAACTGGATGGCCTGCAAAAAGTCCCAAGACCAGAGGGGTGCTCCGGTGGGGACCCTCCGACGATCAAGTCAGCAACCGAGGTCACAGTTGAGGAAGAGCTCAGACGAGCTCCTCTTTGGGATGAGAAGAGTCCACAGAAAGGGGGAATCCCTATCTGGGTATCAGGATAGCGAGCGTATGAGTTTGTGTACCTTGTTCCTGAGTGGACTTATCCTTTTATAGAGGGTTGACATCTGTACAATCACGTGGAGTTCCGTGAGAAGGGAATGTCCACGGGGTTCATGGGGGTTGCATGAATCTGGGCCGGTTGGTGGGTCCTGTCCCATCGAAAAGGGGAAAAAATGGCGGTTGGTGAGCCATGTCCCATCAGTCAGTGGAGCTGGCGGGTAGTTAGGTCTGGTCTCATCAATGGAGCGGCCAGTGGGTGGTTGGACCTGATGGTGTCAGACGGCGCGGGTCAGAAGGATGGCGGCTTAAACAGCTAGGACCGTTCTGGGGCCAACTTGGGAGAGTCGAGACAGTCTTGACCCTCCTGAGGGCACCGAGGCCGAGCGGGCCGACCAGGGAAGGTCGGGGCCGACTTGGCCGACTTGGGGATGCCAGGGCCGAGCGGTGCCGGCTAGGGAAGGTCGGGGCCGACTTGATCGATTTGGAGATACCGGGGCTGAGTGGGGCCGACCAGGGAAAGTCGGAGCCGACTCGGCCGACTTGGAGATACCGGGGCCGAGCGGGGCCGACCAGGGAAGGTCGGGGCACTTGGAGATGCTGGGGTCGAGCGGGGCCGATCAGGGAAGGTCGGGATCGACTCGGCCGACTTGGAGATGTCGGGGCCGAGCGGGGCCGACCAAGGAAGGTCGGGGCCGACTTGGCCGACTTGGAGATGCCGGGAGCGGAGCCGACCAGGGAAGGTCGGGGCCGACTTAGCCGATTTGGAGATGCCGAGGCGGGGCCGCCTTAAGATTTCAATTTTGCCATAATTGCCCTTGCGGCTATATTGGCCGCATCAGGAAGTAGTCTTCCGCATGAAACCCCCCGAGCAGGGAGACATTCTCCTCTATTAACTTCCGAAACAAACTATTTCTTCCACCTTCTCTAAAGAATTTCCCTGAAACCACTCTACATATCACATCATTCGAAAAAGAAAACAAGATCTCACTCACGTTCACCGGGTCAGGTAAAAGAGAAGATTGGGAAATTCTCCTGATCATAAAGGCCACTTCCTCTTCCCTTGCAAGCCGATATGACTGCACTTTTTTAGCACTTAGTAGGTCGAGGGTGCAAAGCTTTCTCACATGCCTCCAGTACTCGCCGTATGGTGCAAAAGCTACGTCCAAGGTTTCATTAAGGAGGATAGTAGCGGCTTTTACGGGAGGCCGGCTAGCAAAGATGAGATCATGAGTTCTCATGATCTCTCGGGCCATCTCAGCGGATGACACAACGACGGTCGGCACCTGGCCGAGATGTAGAAGCATCAGCGGTCCATGCTTCGCTGCGAGAGCTCGGAGCGAGCGATGAGGGAGAGGACCCAACTGGTGGAGGTTTCCTATGAAAGGAAGCTTGGGTGGTGAAGGTGGGAGCTTGATTTTTCTTGAGAAAGGTCGTTTGAAGCCTAAAAGTAATACAAGGAGGGGAAAGAACAAGAGAACTGGCTCAAAGGGAAGTTGCGATAAGAAAGACATTATTTGTGGATCTTCTCGATCAGTATCACCTTTAGGTCCTCCATTCCCTACCCTTTTATAGCCGAGCGCCAAGCTGGGGATCCCAAAAGATGACTTGGTCCGCATATATTCGAAATCAGAGTAAACCAACGGCTCAAATTTCTTCACAATTCCAGCAATTATATCACATCCCTAGCTATGACTTGCAGGGTACCTGTTGATGCCCGATCACTTTGAGCTGGCGTCCTTGAGCGTCGGCCGTTCCTCTATAGAAATATCGGGACCCTTCCTTTGTCTTCAAAGCCTACAAGAAGTCCCACGGCTGGGTATTCCGGTGAAGACCCTCCAACGCTCAAGTTAGTGCTCTGTGCAACAGCCGTGAGCTTGAAAAAGATAGAAAGAGAAAGAGAGAGAGGCTCAGAATGAGCGTGTTGAGTTTCTGGAGTTAATTGGTCGGAGGTCCCTCTTACCCTTTTTATTTATCTTTGGACTGTCTTTTGCTTGAGAGGCTTGGATCTTTGTCATTTAATGGAATTGATCCAGGTGGGGCCTCAACCATGACTTTTGGGGCTTATCTGATCTGAGTGGTTGGGGGTAGGAGTAATCGTGTCGTGTTGTGTTGGTCGGGTTGAAAACATCAACCCAAACACGACATGTGAGTTAAACGGGTTAGGTAATTTGGACACGAACATGACCTGACTCGAAACACGACTAACCCGATACGACTTGTGACCCGAGATTTACACGGGTAATAAAAGCTGTAACCCAAATTTTAATAATTTAAATAACATTTAAGACATTTGTAAATATGGGATAATAATTAATGGAATATAAACATGAAAGCTTACTGATTCCTAGCATTTAAACGTATAATAAAAGCTATAACCCAAATTTTAATAATTTAAATAACATTTAAGACATTTGTAATTGTAAATATGGGATAATAATTAATGGAATATAAACATGAAAGCTTATTGATTCCTGATTTTGGCACGTAATTTTTTTTCTCCCTTGTTCTTCAATGATTAATTGACGAAAGATGGGGAAGACTCTGATTGACTCTGATTGCCAATAGAAGACTCTGATTGCCAATAGGGGAAGACTTTGATTGCCAACAGGGATGAGCGATCAAAGTGCCTCCTCCTGAATTGTAAAAGTAGTTAATATTTATACGCATTAAAGATGGCTGGATTTGAGGAAATGGACCCTGAAAGAGATGACATTATGATAGACGATAACTGATTTTGTAAAGAAGAGATGAGGAGATGGGAGAAGAGAGCCCGATTTGACTAGAAGACCTGCAGTTCTCTGTCTTCAACGGAGCCCGACCATCGTTAGAAGTCAGCCATGGCTTCCTACCCTTGCTGGAAACTAGATCTAGAGATCTAGATCCATCCGAACGCCATCGCCGTCTCTTCTCCGGCGATGGTTTTTAGCAAGACTCAACCCACAACCCACAGAGAACAAGGATACATATAGGGTAACAGGGGATGAAACAAAAATTACCAATGGATTTCGTTGCTTTCCGGTGACGATTTCGTTGCTCGCCGGTGACAATCGGAAAGATCTGGCAACTCCAAAGCTTCGACGAAGGTGAGCGGAAAAAATGAATGGCCGAATGGAAGGCTAGAAGCTAGGGATAGGGTTGACTGTTGAAGGGGTGAGCAGAACTGCGGAAGACGAGCGGGCGTCGGGCGAGCGAAGGAAATACCAAAATAACTCAGAGTTAAAAGTGAGCGGGTTGTGGTCCTTGTGGACTTGTGGGCCTATGGGCCAGTGTACTGTGGTGGGTTCGGGTTATCTCGATTAAATACACGGGTTAAAACAGGTCAGACGGGTTCGTGTCAACCCGATTAAATACACTGGTCAATTTGGGTCAATTCGGGTTAAGCGGTTGAACCCGAACATGACCCATTTAAATTTCGTGTTGGCGGGTCGTGTCATACACAGGTATGTACCAAAAAATAGTCAACCCAAACCCATTTAATTCATGTCGTGTTCGTATTGACTTATCGTGTCGTGTCAAAAATTACCACCCCTAGTTGGGGGTGTCATGATGACTGAAGACTTTTGGTAGATAAAATGTTAGGATTAATATCTGTGAGACCTAAGGTGCTTCCACCTGTCGAAGCTTTTATGAAGATACGAAGCTTTTATGAAGATACTTCTTCTTAGTGGCATGTCAGAGCTGCAGGCGTTGTCTTTTAGTGATATGTCAAAGCTAAAAGCATCGTCCTACCTCATGCGAGTCATGTTCATCCATAGATCGAGTGTGCACAGCTGGCCTTTTCTGGTACATTGATCTTGAATATTTATTTAATAGCCAAAGTCCTTGTTTAGTCTCCATGAGTCCCTTCTTGAATTAAATAAAGGCTTCTTGAATTAAATAAAGGCTAATAGTACCCTCGGACCCATAGGCCACTCAAGGATGCCTCTGGCTCATGCATATGCCACCTGACACATGGAGAAGCTATATCTTCCCTTCATCCAATTCTATTGCTTAGACCTAGCCCCTGGCGAGCCATGGAGACCGTACCCTCTACCTGGCGTGTAGAGTCGGAAGGTCCGCGGAAGGTCACTGCCGTTGGGTGAGAGGCCACCATGGATGGCCGGCTGGGAGGAGCTTGCTGGCTGGGAGAAGCAGGCCGCCTAGGGATGCTAGTGGCTACCTAGGGCCTCTGCTCTACGAGGCCGTTGCTGGCTGAGGCCGGGAAAGCATCTTTAGGACCTGGGTCTGGTGAGGCCGCCTAGGATTGCTCGGGGCCATCTAGGATTGCTCTTGGCCACCATCATGGGAGTGTCAGGGGTCGTCTGGGATTGCTCGGGAGCCGTCTAGGCTGCTCTTTACCGCCGTCATGGGAGTGTCGGGGGCCGTCTAGGATTGCTCGGGAGTCGCCTAGCTGGGAGAAGCTTTCGGGACCGCCTAGGATGAAGATGGGTCCCGAAGTTATTACCAAAACACCCTTACGTGCATGCATGGGGCCGTCTAGGATTGCTCTTGGCCGCCGTCATGGGAGTGTCGGGGGCCATCTGGGATTGCTCGGGAGCCATCTAGGCTGCTCTTGGCCGCTGTCATGGGAGTGTCGGGGGCCGTCTAGGATTGCTCGGGAGCCGCTTAGCTAGGAGAAGCTGGAAAAGGTTATCGAGGACCTCCGTGAGATGGGGAGTCGGAAACTCCTCATCTTGACTTTTCTATGCAATCTTTCATCATGCATGGGACCAAAAAGGGAGTGCAGCCATAAATGCATGTGGCCTTTATAAAACCATAAATGCCTTGGCACATAAATGCGATAGGGAGCATCGTCGTGGTGGCATTTGGAGTCTGGAACCAAAGCCGCTTAGAAAGGCCTCTTAAGATGGCCGTTGAGGAATAGGCCGCCTAGGATGGCCATTGAGGAAAAGGAAGCCTAAGATGACCATTGAGGAAAAGGCCGCTTAGGACTTCCTCCGCTGTCTCTCTTTTCTCGCGGCCTTCCTCCGCTGTCTCTCTTTTCTCGTGGTCCGTGACTTGACATTGAATGCTTCATTCCATTGAATGCTCTCCAATAAATGCCTTGGAGCGAATGCCTCGGCACATAAATGCCGTTGAGAAGGTCGAAGAAGAGACCACTTAGGATTGTGTTGACCCATTTATTGATTTTGATGATTAATAAAGGAATTGAGTATATTTACTTGATTACTAATAGATTTGATAAGTGTTTCAAGACTTAAAAATATTTGATCGATATAAAGGTATTAAGAAACGTGTTTTGAGTCTATTGCAAATCACAAGTTTCAAAGTTTTAGAGACTGGAGTCGACACCTAGGAATGCTGGAGCCGACCCCTTGGCCAGTCAAATATTCTTCTAATTTTTGATACGGACTGGAGCCTACACCTAGAGTTTCGGAGCCGACACCCAGAGTTTCGGAGTTGACACTTACAGTGTCTAGAGCCGACTCCAATGCGGGGACAGAACGCTTATTTTTTTTGCATCTTGGAGCCGACACACACAGTCTTTTGGAGCCGACACCTGACGATGGCGAGCCAACACCTAGCTTTTTCGGAGCCGACTCCTTGACGAACTCAGAACTTTCTATTTTTGGATAAATGACTTGGAGCCGACTCCAACCTGTCTGGGACAAAATTTTAAAATACCAGATCAGCTCTAACGGTAATATTTCCTTTTTACTTAACTTCTAATGGATATATTTTGTTTCCAGGTACACTCCAACGGCTAGTTTCTTCCTAAAAACAGATTGAAGAAAATCTATAAAAAGGGAGAACGCCCATTTGAAAAAGAAACGAAAAACAAAAAAGAAAGAAAAAACCGAAAAATAGAGAGAATATTCAAATCAAAAATCCGAGAAGTCTTGAGCCTGAAATCCAAGAGAAAAGTATTCAAACTCAAATCCTTCCACTCCAAAAAGCTCAAAGAGGAATCTAAGGCATTCAAACTTGAAAAATCGGAGGATTCTCAAAAAGGAAGAAGAAGCTCTGTTTTTGAAGATTTTTCAACTTCTCATCTGCAACATCTGCAACGAATCAAAGCTGAGGCCTGATTCAACATCTCCAAAGAGAAGAGGAAAAGAAGAAAAGCTCAAATTCAATCTACTTCAAACAGGATTTTCTAACCCTATTCATTTATTTTTGAATATTTGCTCATTTGAGGAGCTTTGTATCATTGAAAAATACTATTCATTCTTGTTTGTGCTAGTTCTATCAAGAGGATTGAACTAGTGGTGGTTGTATACCTCGGGTCAAGCTAGAATAGCTTGAGTTTAGGGTTTTGTGCTGGTGAGCCCGGAAAACCGGCTGGGTTCGTTGTGATCCTTGGGAAACAACAAGTTCTGAGTTGTGATCTTGAAAAACAACTCGACTATAATCAAGAGGATTATAGTGTGGACCCAAGTGAGTCTTGGGAGTGGACGTAGGTGTTGGATACACCGAACCACTATAAAATCTTTGTGTTTGCCGTACTTCGATTATCTCTATCTCTATCTCCTTGTTTGTGCTTCATATTCACATTGCATTTATTTCATCTGTCACAAAGCCAATAGTTTTTAAAGGGTTAAATTTTTTAAAGAACCCAATTCACCCCCCCTCTTGGGTTGCCATCTGGGCCAACAATTGGTATCAGAGCTAGTGCTCATTGTTTATTTGATCACACGATCAAGAGCAAAAGATCCAAATGGCAGCTCAAGTTGGATCTTCATTTACCGAAGGTCATTCTACAAATAGACCTCCCTTGTTTAATGGTTCCAACTATTCATATTGGAAAGCAAGAATGAGGATATTCATTCAAGCTTCTGATTATGAATTGTGGAGTATTATAATTAATGGACCTAGCACACCCACACACATTATTGATGGCTCTATTGTTCCTAAGCCCGAAAGGGATTGGAATGATAATGATAGGAAAATGGCTCAGCTCAATGCTAAGGCCATGAATGTCTTATATTGTTCCTTAGATGCAAACGAATTTAATCGTATATCTACATGTAATTCTGCAAAAGAGATATGGGATAGATTAGAAATTACCCATGAGGGTACAAACCAAGTTAAAGAATCTAAGATAAATATTCTTGTTCATAAATATGAATTATTTAGCATGGAGCAAACTGAAACTATAGCATGCATGTACACTAGATTCACTGATATTGTGAATGGTTTGAAAAGTCTAGGCAAGACCTATACTAACTCTGAACTTGTTCGCAAAATTCTTAGGTCACTACCAAGGACTTGGGAAGCAAAAGTGACAGCAATCCAAGAAGCCAAGGACCTCAACACTTTACCCTTGGAGGAGCTACTTGGATCTCTAATGACCCATGAGCTAACCATGAAGCAGCACATAGAGGAAGATGTGAAGAAGAAAAAGACTATAGCTCTTAAGGCTGCAGAAAGTGAGGAGAGCTGCAGTGATAATGATGATGATGATGATGAGAGCTCTTCTAGCTAGGAAGTTCAAAAATTCATGAGAAGAAAGAGACCCTTCCACAAGAAGAAATCATGGAATTAAAATGGAAGGAGAAAAAGAAAAAGAAAAGGACAAGGACAAAGAGAAAGACCCCTTGATATGCTATGAGTGTAAAAAACTGGGGCACTTCAGATACGATTGTCCTTAATTGAAGAAGACTTACAAGAAGAAGAAGAAAGCATATATTGCAACCTGGAGTGACAGCGATGAATCCTCTTCAGAGGAAGAACAAAAAGAAGTTGCAAACATTTGCTTTATGGCAAACGACGACACGAGGTAAGTTCGAAAACCCTAGTGATGAGTTTGCATTTGATGAATTATTTGAAGCCTTTAATGAACTAGTAGATGATTTTAAAGTTTTGAAAAAGAAATATAAATCTTTGAAAAATGATAATTCAATTCTAATTAAAGAAAAAGATAATCTTACTAATGAGACTAAGATGCTGAAATCTGAAAAAAAAATTTGACAAAAGAAAAAGAATCAATTTCCAACGAAAATGATAAATTAAAGAAGGAAGTTGATAAATATAAGAATATTGTTGATAAATTTACTTATAGTTCTGAAAAACTTAATTTATTATTGAGTAATCAAAGAGCTATATTTGATAAGGCTGGATTAGGATATAGACCTAACATAAAACAAAAATTTATCAAAAACTTTTTTAGAAAAGAACAAAATAGAGATAATGTTACATGTCATTATTGTAACAAGAAAGGCCATAAATCCTATGAATGTGATGCAAGAAACAGTAACAAAAAATTAAGTAGCAAAAGCAAGAAAATTTGGGTTCCCAAAGGAACGATATTTTATGCTACTAACCATGAAGGACCCAAGAAGGCTTGGGTACCTAAATATAAGACTTAATTATTTTTGCAGGAGTGTCTTGCGGCCAAAAGATCAAAGCGAAAGTGGTATCTCGATAGTGGCTGCTCAAGACACATGACGGGTGACAAGGATCAATTCATCACCCTTGAGAGCAAAAGAGGAGGAGTTGTTACGTTTGGTGACAATGGCAAAGGCCAAATCATGGGGTTTGGTAATATTCAAATAACTCCCTCCACATATATTGAAAATGTTTTATATGTCAATGGTTTAAAACATAATCTTATAAGTATTAGCCAATTATGTGATAAAGGTTTTAAAGTATCATTTGAAGCATCTGTCTGCACCGTTTCTAATCCCATTGATAATAGCATTGTTTTTGTTGGAAATAGAAATGTGTATACTTGATTGATTTAGACAATTTGTCTACTAGTAATCATTGCTTAGTTGCTAATAATGCTAATATGAATGAGATTGGTTGGTTATGGCATCGTAGATTAGGTCATGCAAGCACACACCTAATTTCAAAATTAATAAGAATGGATTTAGTAAAAGGACTTCCACAACTAGACTTTGAAAATAACAAAATTTGTGATGCATGTCAATTTGGAAAACAAACTAGAAATTCTTTTAAAACCAAAAATATTGTTTCCACTTCTAGGCCACTTGAACTACTTCACATGGATCTTTTTGGACCTACTAGAACCACAAGTCTAGGAGGAAAGAAATATGGTCTTGTGATTGTAGATGATTATTCTAGATACACTTGGGTACTGTTTTTAGCTCATAAGGATGAGACCTTTCCATTATTTTTGAAATTCTTCAAGAAGGTCACAAATGAGAAAAACAACACCATAGTGTCTCTAAGAAGTGATCATGGCACTGAATTTGAAAATCATTTATTTGAAAACTTTTGCATAGAAAATGGCATTCATCATAATTTTTCAGCACCCAGAACACAACAAAATGGAGTAGTTGAAAGAAAAAATAGAACTTTAGAAGACATGGCCCGTACCATGCTATGTGAAAGCAACTTACCAAAATACTTTTGGGCAGAAGCTATAAACACGGCATGTTACATTCTTAATAGAGCTTTAATTAGGCCAATCATTAAGAAAACTCCTTATGAACTATGGAATAATAGAAAACCAAACATAAGTTACTTTCATGCATTTGGTTGTAAATGTTTCATTCATAATAATGGTAAAGATAATCTAGGAAAATTTGATGCAAAATCTGACGAAGGCATTTTCTTAGGATATTCAACATCTAGTAAAGCCTATAGAGTATTTAACAAGAGAAACTTAATTGTAGAAGAATCTATTCATATAATCTTTGATGAATCTTTAGCATCGAGTTCCAGAAAGATTGATGATGAGGAAGATACAAACATTTTAGAAAGAGATATTGAAAAATTGAATATAGATGTATCTTCGGATCATGAACAAGAAGCTAAAGATAATGATTCTCCTAGTGTTGATGTTGTTGATGCAAATCATAATGATATGGATCTTCCTAGAGACTGGAGATATGCCTATGGTCATCCAAAAGAATTAATTATAGGTGATCCATCTCAAGGAGTAAGAACTAGATCATCAATGAGAAACATCAATAATCATCTTGCATTTGTATCTCAAATTGAACCTAAAACTATTGAAGAAGCAGAAAAAGATAATAATTGGATGTTAGCTATGCAAGAAGAATTAAATCAATTTACTAGAAATAATGTTTGGACTCTTGTAGATAGACCTAAAGATCATTCTGTTATAGGATCAAAATGGGTATTTAGAAATAAATTAGACGAAAATGGCATAGTAATTAGAAACAAAGCTAGATTAGTTGCAAAAGGATATAATCAAGAAGAAGGAATTGATTTTGATGAAACTTTTGCACCTGTAGCTAGACTAGAAGCAATTAGATTACTACTTGCATTTGCATGTCATTTGCATATCAATTTATTTCAAATGGATGTTAAAAGTGCATTTTTAAATGGATTTATAAATGAGGAAGTTTTTGTTGAACAACCTCCTGGTTTTGAAGATCATGAATTTCCAAATCATGTTTTTAAATTGCACAAAGCACTATATGGTTTAAAACAAGCACCTAGAGCTTGGTATGAAAGATTAAGTAAATTTCTGATTGAAAATGATTTTACAAGAGGAAATGTTGATAAAACACTATTTTTGAAAAGAAAAGACAAGGATTTATTAGTAGTACAAATATATGTTGATGATATTGTATTCGGTGCTACTAACAATTTGTTATGTCAAGAATTTGCTAAGTTAATGCAGGGTGAGTTTGAAATGAGCATGATGGGAGAACTCAACTTCTTCCTAGGACTTCAAATCAAGCAAAGCAAAGAAGGAATCTTCATCAATCAAGCCAAATACACAAAAGAACTTCTCAAGAAGTTTGGAATGGAGTCAATCAAACCACTTGGAACTCCTATGAGTCCTTCATGCAAACTGGACAAAGATGAAGATGGTAAGAAAGTAGATCAAAAATATTACAGAGGTATGATCGGATCTCTTCTTTACTTAACAGCTAGTAGACCAGATATCATGTTTGCTGTATGTCTATGCGCTAGATTTCAATCTGAACCTAAGGAATCTCACTTAATTGCTGTAAAAAGAATTTTAAGATATTTAAGTGGAACTAAAAATGTAGGTTTATGGTATTCTAGAGACTCAACATTAAACTTGATTGCATATTCTGACTCTGACTATGCTGGATGTAAATTAGATAGAAAAAGCACAAGTGGAGCATGTCAATTCTTAGGATGTAACTTAATCTCTTGGTTTAGCAAAAAGCAAAATTCGGTTGCATTATCTACTGCTGAAGCAGAATATGTTGCAGCTGGAAGTTGCTGTGCTCAAATCCTTTGGATTAAGAGACAACTTGAAGATTATGGCATAACACTTGATAAAACTCCAATTAGATGTGATAACACAAGTGCAATAAATTTGACTAAAAATCCAATTCAACATTCAAGAACAAAACACATTGAAATTAGATATCACTTTATAAGAGAACATGTAGCTAATAATGAAATTTATCTTGAATATGTTAATACTGAAGAACAATTAGCTGATATATTTACAAAACCCTTGAGTGAAGAGAGATTTTGTTATCTTAGAGGTGAATTAGGGATATGTGACCCTTTGGATTGATTTTGAAACACTAAGGAATGACTATCTAGATTTCTATTAATTTCTTGATATTCCTTTCATAATTTTAAGGACAAATTATCTAGTCATCTGAGTAACTTGATTCTTCATACTCCAAAATTTTATCAAGATTTTATCGAATTTATTTTGACAAGTTTCAGATGTTTGAATCTCAATTATTTTTCTCTGAAACTGTCAGTGGAGTCGACACCTCAGAATGAGGAGTCGACACCTTGTCTGTGTCGCTCTCGGTCCCTAACCTTGGAGCCGACACCGTATAAGTGGAGCCGACTCCAGTTCGAGCGCTGACTGTGTTAGCGATTTGGAGTCGACACCCGACTTTGCGGGAGTCGACACCTGGGCATCCCAAATCAAATTTATTAGGGCAGAGTCGACACCTCGTCATTTCGTATCTTCTCAAATCCTCTACCAAACTCTTCCAAAACTCTCTCAAAGCCTCCCATCTCTAATTCCTCTCTACCCAAGCTTTCCTAAGGATCCAATGGCACCTAAGAGAAGAGGTTCGGTGATTGGAGCGCCTATGGTGACCGGAAAACGCTCTGTGAGGCGACCCATCCGCGAGCCGTCTCCAAGCGAGGATTCCTCCACCGCTTCGGACAATCCCAACTCTTCTTCCCCTCAGGTAGATACCCTAGCAGGGAGGGTAATAACTATGGGTAGAAAAGTTGACTTCGAGCTCTTTGATTCCGAAGGTTTCTCGATTGGAAGACAACTCAAAGAATTAGGCTGGGATAAGGTTTGTTCTCTTGATGTTCCTACATACCCAGCACTAGTAAAAGAATTTTACTTCAATTTATCGAGAGGTGATGGTGGTTTAGTGAGCTCTGTCAGAGGTAAACGGATTCATCTTACTTTTCAAAAATTAGGAAACCTCCTAAGCATCCCCATTACCGGATTAGTAGCCGATATGCACAGTGAGAGATCAGCAGCTCTGTCGAGGATGTTAGGAAGAGAGGTTACAGAATTTGAAAAGATTAGGGCTAACCAATTGCCCTTGGAATTAAGATTACTTCATAACATTTGCAGCAGGATTTTGTTCCCAAAACGGTCATTTTGAGTATGTCTCTGAGCGGGACATTGTTGTGATGGACAGTATATTGACCGGTCAACCTATTAATTTAGCTGCTATGATGATATTCTATATGGCCGAGGCCGGAGGGAAAAGAAGGTCGTCCTTACCTTACGGCATGATTCTGACTATGGTATTCAGGAGCCAAGGAGTAGTGATTCTAGAGAATGAACCATCCAAGAATCTCAAGCACACCGATTACTACAGTCTGGCCACTTTGCATAGGATGGGATTTGTAAAGGTGAACGGGCAATGGGAAAGGAAAGGTAACTTGGATGAGAGAGCCCCTGAGCCTAGACTTTCAGGACCTTGTGAGGCTGGTCCATCTGTGAGGGTTTCCTCTCCGCAGCCAAGGAGTCCTATTCCGGCCCCTGCACCTGCTCAAACTCTTGTTCAGCCATCCACTTCATCAGTTGGATTTTCAGACCTTCAATTGGAGCAACTCAAAGACTTACTTGCTGCTCAGAAGGATGAACTGAAGACTGAGTTTGATAATAAATTTATGAATCTTAAAGAAACTCTTTATTCCTAGATGATCGCATTAGCAAGATAGAATCAACTCTTAGCTCTTCTGCTGGATCTTTAAGTAGTGATCTGAAGAATATATTTGAAGAACTTAAAGATATCTGTGGAGATTCTGAGACCTATTCAAAGTGCAATGCAAGCTTCAAGATAAAATCATGACTGCTTGCTCTTTTGTTGATAGAAGGTTGAAAGAATTTGTAGCCACTCAAAGTGATGGAATGGAAAAGATTTTGGATCATTTGACAAGGATCATTAGAAACAATCTGTAATTTTATTGTAATGAAGTCAAAGTTTTTTTTGTAATGAGATATGTTGTTTGATGTTTGTAATGAAAGTTTAAATTTTTGATGTAATGAAAGTACAGTTTCTTTTTGTAATACTTACTTTGATGAAATGAAATTATCTTTTGATCTATCATTTTTATCTTTTGACTTAACTTCTCTTTATCTTTTTGTTGATTACAAAAAAGGGGAAGAAAGTTATGTCGTATATGCATTTGAAAATACATAAATAAGCTTATGAACATTGATATAAAAAGTGAAAATTGATATAAATGAATCTTAAGTATCAAATATGTATAGCAAAGGAAGAACAATTGATAATTTGAACTTCATAGGGGAGCTACCTTATTCAGGGGGAGCCTACTTGTGAAGATCACTTCCTTGAAAATTTTAAGTTGAGAATACTATGCATATACTCAATGTTTTTATAATCATCAAAAAGGGAGAGATTGTTGACCCAATTATTGATTTTGATGATTAATAAAGGAATTGAGTATATTTACTTGATTACTAATAGATTTGATAAGTGTTTCAGGACTTAAAAATATTTGATCGATATAAAGGTATTAAGAAACATGTTTTGAATCATTGCAAATCATAAGTTTCAAAGTTTCAGAGACTGGAGTCGACACCTAGGAATGCTGGAGCCGACCCCTTGGCCAGTCAAATATTCTTCTGATTTTTGATACGGACTGGAGCCGACACCTAGAGTTTCAGAGCCGACACCCAGAGTTTTGGAGTCGACACTTACAGTGTCTGGAGCCGACTCCAATGCGGGGACAGAACTTGTTTTTTTAGCATCTTGGAGCCGACACACAGTCTTTTGGAGCCTACACTTGACGATGGCAAGCCGACACCTAACTTTTTCGGAGCCGACTCCTCGACGAACTCAGAACTTTCTATTTTTGGATAAACGACTTGGAGCCGACACCTAAAAAGTTGGAGCCGACTCCAACCTATCTGGGATGAAATTTTAAAATGCCAGATCAGCTCTAACGGTAATATTTCCTTTTTACTTAACTTCTAACGGATATATTTTGTTTCCAGGTACACTCCAACGGCTAGTTTCTTCCCAAAAACAGATTGAAGAAAATCTATAAAAAGGGAGAACGCCCGTTTGAAAAAGAAACGAAAAACGAAAAAGAAAGAAAAAAACCAAAAAATAGAGAGAATATTCAAATAAAAATCCGAGAAGTCTCGAGCCTGAAATCCAAGAGAAAAGTATTCAAACTCAAATCCTTCCACTCCAAAAAGCTCAAAGAGGAATCCAAGGCATTCAAACTTGAAAAATCGAAGGATTCTCAAAAAGGAAGAAGAAGCTCTATTTTTGAAGATTTTCCAACTTCTCATCTGCAACATCTGCAACGAATCAAAGCTGAGGCCTGATTCAACATCTCCAAAGAGAAGGAAAAGAAGAAAAGAAGAAAAGAAGAAAAGCTCAAATTCAATCTACTTCAAACAGGCTTTTCTAACCCTATTCATTTATTTTTGAATATTTGCTCATTTGAGGAGCTTTGTATCATTGAAAAATACTATTCATTCTTGTTTGTGCTAGTTCTATCAAGAGGATTGAACTAGTGGAGGTTGTATACCTCGGTCAAGCTAGAATAGCTTGAGTTTAGGGTTTTGTGCTGGTGAGCCCGAAAAACTGGCTGGGTTCGTTGTGATCCCTGGGAAACAACAAGTTCTGAGTTGTGATCTTGGAAAACAACTCGACTGTAATCAAGAGGATTATAGTGTGGACCCAAGTGAGTCTTGGGAGTGGACGTAGGTGTTGGATACACCGAACCACTATAAAATCTTTGTGTTTGCCGTGCTTCGATTATCTCTATCTCTATCTCCTTGTTTGTGCTTCATATTCACATTGCATTTAATTTCATCTATCATAAAGCCAATAGTTTTTAAAGGGTTAAATTTTTAAAGAACCCAATTCACCTCCCCTCCTCTTGGGTTGCCATCTGGGCCAAAAGATTGCTGTTGAGAAGGCCATCGAGGAAAAGGCCGCTTAGGATTGCCGCTGAGGAAGGCCATTGAGGAATAGGCCACCTAGGATGACCATTGAGGAAAAGGCCGCCTAGGATGGTTGAGGAAGGTCGTTGAAGAAAAAGCCGCTTAGGACTTCCTCCGCTGTCTCTCTCTTCTTGACTTGACATTGAATGCTCCATTCCATTGAATGCTCTCCAATAAATGCCTTAGGATTTCATTCCATGTCTGCACAATTAGATGCTTGAGCCCATTAAATGCTCCCAAGGCCATTGCCGCCTAGGATTGTTAAGGAAGAGGCCGCTTAAGAGAAAAGGTCGTCTAGGATTTCTTTATGTCTCTATATCATTAAATGTTGCCCATTGATTTGCCTATGGGACATTAATGACAAAAGGCGGTCCTTAAGAGAACCCACTCACATGACTCTTTTTTCCTCTTATTCTCTCTCTTCATTATGACGGACGCTTGTTGCAAAGTTACGGACAGAATTAAATGCCCACTACGTCTTTGAAGAGAAAACCCAGTAGGCCAGCGAGGCCGCCTAGGAACTAAGCCGCTTATGAAGGCGAAGATGACCGCCTAGAAAAATTATTTAAAAATTTCTGTTTTTTATTGCCCATGGGCCTGTAAACTGGTCCCATCAAATGCCCCCTACACTCCTTGAGCTTGTAGGTCTTGCGCTAACCAAGCTGAAGGAGTGTAAAATTTTTTAAGTAACATTGGGGGTAAGTTTATTACCTTGTGCCCGCCACTTAAAGCAGCGTATGCCCAATTTTTTGGGGGGACGCTCGTCAACTAGTTGGCAAGGCAAAAGTAGAGCTGATGGAGCTGCACTAACGTCGCTGAGGCTGAGAGATAGAGCTACTAAGGCTGTAATAATGCCGCTGAGGCTGAAAGATAGAGCCAACGAGGCTGCAATAAAACCGTTGAGGTTGATAGAGCTGATGAGGCAGAGTGATAGAGCCGCTAAGGCTGTAATAATCCCGCTGAGGTCGTAATGATGCCGCTGGGGCAGAGGGATAGAGCCACTAAGGCTGCTAGAGCTGATCAAGCTGCAATAAAGCCGTTGAGGTTGATAGAGCCGATGAGGCTAAAATAAAACCATTGAGGTTGATAGAGCCGATGAAGCTGCAATAAAATCGTTGAGGTTGATAGAGCCGATGAGGCAGAGCGATAGAGCCGCTAAGGCTGTAATAATGCCGCTGAGGTCGTAATGATGCCGCTGGAGCAGAGGGATAGAGCCACTAAGGCTGATAGCCACTAAGGCTGCTAGAGCCACTAAGGCTGATAGCCACTAAGGCTGCTAGAGCCGATGAGGCTGCAATAAAGCCATTGAGGCTGATAGAGCTGCTGGGGCTGAAACGAAACTGTTGAGGTTGATAGAGTCGATGAGGTAGAGCGATAGAGCCGCTAAGGCTGTAATAATTCCGCTGAGGTCGTAATGATGCCGTTGGGGCAGAGGGATAGAGCCACTAAGGCTGATAGCCACTAAGGCTGCTAGAGCCGATGAGGCTGCAATAAAGCCGTTGAGGTTGATAGAGCCGATGAGGCTGCAATAAAACCATTGAGGTTGATAGAGCTGATGAGGCAGAGCGATAGAGCCGCTAAGGCTGTAATAATGCCGCTGAGGTCGTAATGATGCCGTTGGGGCAGAGGGATAGAGCCACTAAGGCTGATAGCCACTAATGCTGCTAGAGCCGATGAGGCTGCAATAAAGCCATTGAGGCTGATAGAGCTGCTAGGGCTGAAACAAAACCGTTAAGGTTGATAGAGCCGATGAGGTAGAGCGATAGAGCCACTAAGGCTATAATAATTCTGCTGAGGTCATAATGATGCCGCTGGGGCAGAGGGATAGAGCCACTAAGGCTGATAACCACTAAGGCTGATAGCCACTAAGGCTGCTAGAGCCAATAAGACTGAGTTGAGACTGTTGAGAGCCTTTTGAACCCCGAAGGGTGACTCGAGAGTCGCTGTGATGGGACCATGCTCGGGAGCCTTTAACCCCGGAGGGTGACCTAAGGGTGCTTGGACCAGGCTCAGGTTCCTTTTGAACCCTGAAGGGTGACCCGAGAGTCGCTATGATGGGACCATGCTCGGGAGCCTTTAACCCCGAAGGGTGACCTAAGGGTGCTTGGACCAGGCTCAGGTTCCTTTTGAACCCCGAAGGGTGACCTGAGAGTCGCTGTGATGGAACCATGCTCGGGAGCCTTTAACCCCGAAGGGTGACCTGACGGTACTTGGACCAGGCTTAGGTTCCTTTTGAACCCCGAAGGGTGACCCGAGAGTCGCTATGATGGGACCATGCTCGGGAGCCTTTATTGATGGGGCCAAAATAAAACCACCTCGGGGGTTTCGTGGTCGGCCCAGGCGTTGACTTGGGGCCGCCGAGACCACAGGGCTTGAACCATCGGAGGTTTCTTGCGCTGGTCCGGGTGTTTATGATCTCGGGACCACTAAAGTCATTTTGAAAATACCTCGGGGGTCACTCAGCCGGTCCGGGAGTTTGACTCGGAGCCGCCGAGACCATAGGACTTGAACCGCCTTGGAGGTTTCTCGCGCCAGTCCGGGGGTGTCCTTATGATCACGAGGCCACCGAAAAACTACCTCAGCGGTCGCTTGGCCGTTCCGAGTGGTTTTTGAGAAATTGAATGAAAAACTTCTTTTTTTCTTTTCTTTTTTTTTAGTGCAGTATACTTAGCTTTCATAGCTTTTTATCTTCGTGTCGTGTTTGATGTTGTCATCGATTAAAGGCTTGAGAGCTTTTTGGCTTGAGAGCTTTTTCTTTGAAGAGATTGGTTGTCCTTAGTGCTGAAGTCTGAGAGCAGCTAGATGAACAAAATCCGAAGGAGGTCCTGGGCTCGGTTTGGCTTTTGGGTGCAGCTGAGAGAAAGAGAGAAGGGGAGAGAGGGGAAAGGTGAAGTCAATAGTCAAAGCCCTTTGTCCTCATCTTCCACCTTGCATTAATTGCACTAACACCTCTCGGCTTATTACCATCAGAAATTAAAATGCCTATAAATGCTTGAGGTGACGGACAATGTCTCAAGTTCATCCCTTTTTGAAATTATTTTGCTACTCATGTTGTTGAGCCTTTGACTGAGCTCTTCCAGCCGTCGGTGTTGTTCATCCAGATGCCTCCTTGTCTCATGATTAAGGTCCTTCCCAGATGACTCAGAAGATGAGCAGAAGGCAGGAGACCGCAGTCACTTGAAAGCTTCGCAGTGGCGGTGCTTAGGTGAAGCTTGATGGCGATAAGCTTCTCTATGATGAGATTTCTCGTGGGTGAATTGCTGGCTAACTGGAGCAGCTATCATGGGCGATGTGCAAGGCTTGGGTTGCTGCCGAGTGGCCAACGAGCGTTGCTTCTGCAGCTCATGAACTACTACATTCAAGGCTTAAACTTATTGATTGAGGATAGCCAGCTAGTTGATTAGAGCAACTGAGGTTGGTGGTGAGGGAGGAGCAGAGAGAGCGGTCCTTTGCTGCTCAGTGCGATGTGGATGCCCCCCGGCATGATGGGTGAGGACCTTCGGCATGCGCATCACCACCATGGCTATCTTAGAGGGGACAAAGACTTATAGCTTAGGGAGACAGAGCTTTCTTTCCTTCAGTGCGTCCCCCTTCCTGGCGCGCCAATTTGTTGATGCCTGATCACTTTGAGCTGGCGTCCTTGAGCATCGGCCGTTCCTCCATAGAAATATCAGGACCCTTCCTTTGTCTTCAAAGCCTGCAAGAAGTCCCACGGCTGGGTATTCTGGCAGAGACCCTTTGATGCTCAAGTTAGTGCTTTGGGCAATAGCAGTGAGCTTGAAAAAGCTCGAAAGAGAAAGAGAGAGAGGCTCAGAATGAGCATGTTGAGTTTCTGGAGTTACCTGATCGGAGGTCCCTCTTACCCTCCCTCTTACCCTTTTTATTTATCTTTGGACTTTGTCTTTTGCATGAGAGGCTTGGATCTTTGTCATCTAGTGGAATTGAGCCACATGGGGCCTCATGATGGACCATGACTTTTGGGGCTTATCTGATCTGAGTGGTTGGGGGTGTCATGATGACTGAGGACTTTTGGTAGATAAAATGTCAGGATTAATATATGTGAGACCTGAGGTGCTGTTACCTGTCGAAGCTTTTATGAAGATACTTCTTCTTAGTGGCATGTCAGAGCTGCAAGCGTTGTCTTTTAGTGATATGTCAGAGCTAAAAGCATCGTCCTACCTCATGCAAGTCATGATTTCATCCGTAGATCGAGTGTGCACAGCTGGCCTTTTCTGGTACATTGATCTTGAATATTTATTTAATGGCCAGAGTCCTTGTTTAGTCTCCATGAGTCCCTTCAGTACCCTCGGACCCACAGGCCACTCAAGGATGCCTCTGGCTCATGCATATGCCACCTGACACGTGGAGAAGCTATATCTCCCCTTCATCCAATTCTATTACCTGGACCTGGCCCCTGGTGAGCCATGGAGATCGTACCCTCTACCTGGAGTGTAGAGTCGGAAGGTCCGCGGAAGGTCATGACCATTGGGCGAGGGGCCACCTTGGATGGCTGGCTGGGAGGAGCTTGCTGGCTGGGAGAAGCAGGCATAGGGACGCTGGTGGCCGCCTAGGGCCTCTGCTCCACGAGGCCGTTGCTGGCTAAGGCCGAGAAGGCATATGTGGGACCTGGGTCCGGTGAGGCCGCCTAGGATTGCTCGGGGCCATCTAGGATTGCTCTTGGCCGCCATCATGGGAGTGTCGAGGGCCGTCTGGGATTTCTCGGGAGCCATCTAGGCTGCTCTTTGCCGCCGTCATGGGAGTATCGGGGGCCGTCTAGGATTGCTCGTGAGCTGCCTAGCTGGGAGAAGCTTTCGGGACCGCCTAGGATGAAGACGGGTCCCGAAGTTATTACCGAAACACCCTTACGTGCATGCATAGGGCCGTCTAGGATTGCTCTTGGCCGCCATCATGGGAATGTCGGGGGCCATCTGGGATTGCTCGGGAGCCGTCTAGGCTGCTCTTGGTTGCCGTCATGGGAGTGTCGGGGGCCGTCTAGGATTGCTCGGGAGCCGCCTAGCTGCGAGAAGTTGGAAAAGGTCATCGAGGACCTCCGTGAGATGGGGAGTCCGAAACTCCTCGACCTGGCTTCTCTACGCCATCTTTCATCATGCATGGGACCAAAAAGGGAGTCAAAGTGGCAACCATAAATTCACGTGGCCTTTATAAGACCATAAATGCCCTGACACATAAATGTAATAGGGAGTCATCGTCGTGGTGCATTGGGAGTCTAGAACCAAAGCCGCCTAGAATGGCCATTGAGGAATAGGCCGCCTAGGATGACCGTTAGAAAAAAGGCCGCCTAAGATGGCCATTGAAGAAGGCCGTTGAAGAAAAGGCCGCTTAGGACTTCCTTCGCTGTCTCTCTCTCGTCGTGGTCCGTGACTTGACATTGAATGCTCTCCAATAAATGCCTTGAAGCGAGGGCCTTTATATGACTTATAAATGCCGTTGAGAAGGCTGTCGAAGAAAAGGCCGCTAAAGATTGCCGTTGAGAAGGCCGTCAAGGAAGAGGCAGCGTAGGATTGCGACATGGCCATTGAGGAAGGCCGTTGAGGAAAAGGCAGCCTAAGATGACCGTTGAGGAAAAGGCCACCTAGGAAGGCCGTTGAGGCCATCGAAGAAGGCCGTTGAGGAAAAGGCCGCTTAAGACTTCCTCCGCTTCTCTCTCTCTTCATGGTTCGTGACTTAACATTGAATGCTCCATTCCATTGAATGCTCTCCATAAATGCCTTAGCGAGGGCCTTTATAAGACCTATAAATGCCTTGGTACATAAATGTCGTTGAAAAGGTCGTCGAGGAAGAGGCCGCTTAGGATTGCCATTAATAAGGCCATCGAGGAAGAGGCCGCTTAGGATTGCCGCCTAAGATGGCCGTCGAGGAAGAGGCCGCTGAGGAAGGTCGTTGAGGAATAGTCTGCCTAGGATGAAAGGCCGCATAGGATTTCATTCAATGTCTGCACTTCAGCCCATTAAATGCTCCATAGGCCATTGCCGCTTAAGATTGTTGAGGAAAAGGTCGCCTAGGATTGCCGCCTAAGAGAAAAGGCCGTCTAAGATTTCCTTCCATCTCTGTATCATTAAATGCTGCCCATTGATTTGCCTATAAGACATTAATGACAAAAGATGGTCCTTGGGAGAACCCACTCACATCAAATAGCTCTTTTTTTCTTCTTGTTCTCTCTCTTCATTATGACGGACGCTTGTTGCAAAAGGGAGCAAAGCTACAGATAGAATTAAATGCCCATTATGTCCTTGAAGAGAAAACCTAGTAGGCCAGCGAGGCCGCCTAGGAACTAAGCCGCTTAAGAAGGCCGCCCGAAGATAGCCACCTAGAAAAATTGTTTGAAAATTTCTGTTTTTTATTGCCCATGGGCCTATAAACTGGTCCCATTAGTACCAACATGGTTGGGTTGAGTTGCTGTCTATCCATATTGGCTGATTTTTTTTTGGTACAGGCGGGCGATCACACTAGTCTCGTGCAAATCAGCCCAGAAAGGTCAGAGTACAAAATTTGTAGCAATAAAGAAGGATAGGGGTCGCCCGGCTTCCATATCCATGATCCAGTATGCTGAGCCACTGAAGTAGCCACCCAATCCGCCGCCGAATTGGCTTCATGATAAATACGGCGGATTTGGGCACAGTCAATCTCCCGTAGGATAGTCCAAATATCCGTAAGAATCGGATTCGCAGGGCCAAGCGGGCAATTCTCCTTCTGCAGCCAGGAAATGACCGTCATGGAATCACCCTCAATCAAAAGCCTCTTAACCTGAAGAATCCGAGCAGCATAAGAAATACCCGCCCAAGCCGCATAAAGCTCGGACATAGGGACAGAGGAATCAAGAGTACCAAAACCTCCAGCAGCCAGCAAGTCACCATGATGACCCCGGATGACAAAAGCAGAACCAGCATCTCTACCACAGACACTCCCATCAAAGTTAATTTTGACGAACCCTGGAGGGGGATCCCAAGAAAAGAAAACCGTATGCTGATTCGCTACCGAAGCAGCAGGGGATCCCCAGAGGCCAGAGGCGTCAGAACCAACACGAGCACAGTTCGCCACCAAAGGATCTAATCTTCCTCACCATCCTGAGAGCAGAAATGGAATCATTTGTGAAGATAAGCTGGTTTTTTGACAGCCAAATCTGATAAGCCGTGGCAGCCCAAAGACCACTCTTCTACTGAGAATTCCTACGGAGATCAAGAAGGAAAGAGGAGTGGGGGGAGCCCAAGTCATCCTGCCTTTCAGAATAACCCACCATATGCCATATCCATCTAGCTCTAGGGCAGATGAAGATAGCATTCTCAGTAGACTCCTCCTCAAGCCTACACAAGGGAAAGATCGGCTGGATAGCCAAACCCCTCCGAGAGATAAGGGCACAGGTAGGCAGACAATCCCACAGAAGCTCCCAAATAAAAAGATGAATCCTGGGAAGAGTGGGAAGCTTCCAAATCCACCCCGCATCCTCCACTCACTGGGGCACCGGCTTGAACATCTTCATCAAATCCCTGGTAGGAGCCCTGGAGAGACATGACCTCTGCCATAGCCTAACATCCGATAAGCGGCCAGGAGTAAGAGGCATAGAGAGAATTTGCCTAGAAAGCTCCGCTCCGAAGAATCGGGTCACTGAGGGGAAATGCCAGGTAGAGGGATCAAATGAAATCAAATCCTTGACCCTTAAGCTGGAAGGGGCGTCAACACTAATAAACGAGGGCCACCGAGAGAGAGGAAGCTCAGAAATCCAAGTATCCTGAATAACATCAATCGATGAACCATCGCCAATCATCCAAGAGATATTACCAGAATATCCTGTCCAAACCAACAAACTTCCCTCCAAAAGGAGGAGCATCCCCGAGGCGGACAGATGTGCAAGGCAGACGTCCAGTCACCGTACCTAGCACGCATCAGAGTTCTCCAAAGATAATGCGGCTCCAGTAGAAATCTCGGTGCATGTCTAGCAATAAGGGCTTGCCTTCTAACAATGAGAGATTGAAACCTAAGACCACCTTCTTGTATAGGCATACAGACCGTGTCCCAGGATAAAAGATGAATACCATGACCTTCTTGCATAGAAGCCCATAGAAAATCTCTAAAGCATCTCTCGATCCTTTTAAGGCAAGTAATCGGAATAGCAGCATTCGACATAAGGTACAGGGAAAGAGAGAAAGAACCGAACGAATAATGATAACTCTAGCCATTATCAATAGGCCAGTGACCTGCCACCCCTCAATCCGCTGATGAACCCTTCTCTCCAGCTCATAAAAGTCAGAGCACCGGGGGTGTATTCCCATTATAGGGATCCCCAAATACATAAACCTGTCAGTCTGAATAGTGATACTTGACATATTAATAATGGCTTCCCTGGTGGTCCTAGAGGTCTTCGGGCTAAAACATATAGAAGACTTAAGAAAGTTAACATTCTGTCTCAAAGCCTGACAATAGTGCTGAATAATAGAATAGAATGAAGCCGCATTATGAATAGTGGCATGACCTAGAAGAATACAATCATCAACGAATAGAAGATGAAAGACCAAAGGGCCCTGCGATGCATCCCTAAAAGGAGCTATCCGCCGATCTAATTGAGCCTGATAGAAAGCACGTGAGAGATCATCCACAGCCAAAATAAACAGTAAAGGGGATAAAGGGCATCACTGCCGTAGCCCAACAGTGGAGCGAAAGAACTCAGTCGGACTCCCATTAATGATCAGAAAAAAATAAGGCCTCTGTATGCAAGCCATAATCCATTCAATAAATAGCCCGTCAAATCCGAACTCCTGAAGAGATCGATGCAAAAAGGTCCAACTCAGTCTATCATAAGCTCTTTCCATATCAAGCTTAACAGCCATAAGACAACGGCTGGCCGGAGCTCTCTGGAGATCATGCATAAACTCCTGGGCAATGAGAACGTTATCTAAAATAGAACGCCCTCTAATAAATGCCCCCTGTTCAGCAGAGATGAGGTGAGGGATCACCAAACTGAGACCGCGAGCTAAAAGACGAGCGCAGACCTTGTACAGAGTAGTACATAGACTAATGGGCCGAAAGTGCTGCGGAAGGGACGCATCCGAGCACTTGGGCACCAAAGTAATAAAGGTCTTTCCATTCCACTGGTATGTGTTTAGATTGAAAAACTGACTGAATAGCCTGAATCACCTCCTGTCCAACAATATCCCAGTAGTGACAGTAGAAAAAAGGTGGGAAACCATCAGGTCCAGGGGCCTTATCCGGACCCAACTCCCAAAGGGCCTCCCTAATCTCATCCGCTGTAATAGACCTGACAAGCAAAAAGTTATCCTGGGAAGAAACCTTCCTAGAGTCCGGAACCTGAACAACCGGAGCCCCATCACCAGTGGATTCCGTCCATCTAGACTGGAAGAAGTGAAGAAGCATATCTCTAATAGAATGAATATCTTTCTGACTATGCCCCTCTTCATCAACTAACCTCCGAATCCTATTAGCAGCCTGCCGCTTCAAAGTTGCTTGATGGAAGAATCTAATATCTCGATCCCCGTCACAAATCCACTGAAACCTGGATCTCTGCCACCAATACACCTCTTGCTGCCGAAGGAGAGAGTGATGACAAGCAAGCTTATCCTGGAGAGAAGAGAGGTCCGAGTCCATCAGAAAACCATCCTGATCTTCCTTAGTCTGCAAGACCCTAATATCATTTTCAACCAGTTCAACTTGTCTAACCAAATCCCCCAGCTCCATTCTATTCCATCTGGATAGTCTGTGTCTGGCCATCTTAAGACGATGAGATAATCGATATACAGCATTGCCCCTAACTGGAAGATGCCAGATCTGAGAAATAATAGTGCGGGCAGCAGAGTGGGCAAACCAAAACTGCTCAAATCTAAACTGCTTACGCTGGTACTACTCAATCTCCGTGGAAATCAAAATAGGGAAATGGTCAGAAGCAATCCGAGGAAGGTGAGTGACAGTAACATTAGGGTGCATATGAACCCACTAAACTGTAGCCAAAGCTCTGTCCAGCCTTTCCCATACCCGAGCAGACCCCTGACGATTATTGCACCAGGTAAATTATGGTCCTGAATACCCCAAATCCATCAATCCGGAAGAACCAATGAAGGATCTAAATTCATTAATATCAACAGAGCCAGTAACCCGTCTGCCCCCTCATTTTTCATTAGCCTCAGTGATACAATTGAAATCCCCAGCAACGATAGAAGGAAGACCTTGAGCAAGGAGGGAATGCAGTTCAGACCATAGAACCCTTCTCTCCCTATAATCCATACTGGCATACACAGCAGATAGAAGCTAGGGGTCAGAAGTACCTTCAGATACAATAAGGCCAATCTACTGATTGCATTGATGAAAAGCATCAATCCGAATAGCAGAGAGACGCCAAATAGCCAAAATTCCTTCTGACAAACCATCGGCCTCCACCGCATAAGAGGACCATGACCAAGCAATCTGCCTATGGAACCGGGTCAAACTATCACATGATAGCCTAGTTTCTAGAAGTATACATATGTCAAAATGATATAACTGTAATAATCTACCAAAGGAGGATCAAAATGAAGGCTTTCGAGCTCCTCTCATATTCCAAAGTAAAATCATTATTTACAAACTGGGGGAGAGTGGGACCCACCCTGGTCCTCCAGCATAATACTATTAGTAAGACTCCCTTTCATCATGATGCCTTCCACAGACATCTGTGATGAGCAGACTTGCGGGCCTTCCATATCAAAACCTGGCTTATCACTATAGGGAGTCTGCGTCGGGAGCAATGGAACTGAACCCAGGCCCGAAGAATCAGCAGCATTAGTCCCCACAGAAAACCCAACACCCTTATCAAAAAGTGAACTCACCATCTCCTGTCCGCCTTCTTGGCAACAAGGGGAGAAAGCAAACCGATCAGAAGACAAGATTTTCGCCCCCCCAATTTTAGACAGAGGCTTCTTGCCTTTCCCCTTACCCTTCACAGAGTTAGAACAAGACCGAGGAGACAGAGATACCTCCGGTCTGGCTCGCTTCAAGGACCCAGGACAAGCATCCCTACTATCCAATTGGCCATCTACACCCGAGTACAGACCAAGGGTTGCAAAAGGATTCTTGGATGCAACAGAATGATTCAGACAATGCTCTTGGGTGCCATCCTTCAGAGTGAGTAACAGGTCCTTCTTAAGTGCCTTAATGGCACAGCCCTCCTGAATCGGCATGCCCTCCGTGCCAGTAGTCCCATAGCCCGGATTCTTCACAAGATTACTCGATTCAGCCTCATGCGCCTTGACCATCTTCGTGGATGAGGAAGACCTCCGGCGAGCCACCTTCACCGGAGTCACCCAGCCATCTGACACACCCCCCTTACCCGAGCGATGCCCGGCCATGACATTCTGAGTTGCATAACCAAATCCAGAGACAAATGAAGATGCCTTGCTCTGAGCCTTCCCCCCCTTAGCCAACGGAGAACCTGAAACAACCCGCCGCTGCCTAACAGTAGCAAGCCATGGCTCGAATGCAGAGAAGGAAGCAGGGGTATCCTCTTTTGACCTCGCCGGAACAGAGCACGAACCTTCCAAATGCAGCGAGCCACAACTCGGACAGATCCCCTGCATATTTTCATATGCAAATTGCTGCCAGAACGGCTGATTGAACCCTTGAATCCGAACACCTGGCCGAAGAGGACGCGGAGGTCCACCCGGATACAGGCCCTTGCAAAAGCACTCCTGTTCTTCGCCAACGTAGCAGGATCAGCGCACATAAATTCTCCCGCTGTTGCCAGAAAAGACTTGAGGAATTCCACCTTCCAAAACTCCAGAGGGAGATTCAGCAACCTTACCCACACCATCGCCAACGAGATCGAATCCTCAGCTGGAGCAAATTCCGGCCGCCAAGCCTCAGTCGCAATCACTTGGCCGTTAATTACCTACGGACGCTGCAGCACCATATCACGATTTGGCCGATTTGGATGATCATCTTTGCTGGACCCGTATTCAGCAAATTAAATATATATTTTTTAAATATAATTTTTTTATCTTAAATAGAATAATCTTGTAGAGTACCTAGCTAGTTTACTAAGTGGATAAGGTTGAGTCGTTTCAACAAGTGCACCGAATCAAAGGATATGTACGTACGTAGACACCTATTTGCATACCATCGTTCTTATCTATATATTCATCTAAATTGCACTAGCAATAAAAAGAAATTTGAAAAGTAAGCAAACCTAAGTAATTACCTGATTACTTAGAGAACTTAAGTACATTCGTTGAGTATTAGAGAAGGAAGGATTAGGTCTAGATAAAGAAAGAAATTTTATTACATCATTTTAGTAATTTTCATTATATATAGAATTGGTTGGTTTGATTTGACATATTAATTAAACTTAATTCTCCTTCATTTGATTGTAATTAATATATAATAATAATAACATATTATATTTTAGGAGTAGAACAGGTTAACTATTTTCATCTGCATTAAGAAAATTATACTCTAAAAGAAGGTCATGCATTATACATAGATAATATTTATAACTTAGAAATTTTATTTGTAGTGCGTATATAGGAAACTATTTTTTAAACAATCAAGAAAAAAGTTTATATTATTAGAAATGAGAGATTTAAATCATATCATTCTACCTTTACTTCCTTCTGATTGACTTGTTAATGATTCATAAATAAATTAGAGTAGGCCTTCATCAACTTGTAGCAGCTGAAACTGCTAGAAGAAAAGGAGGATTTTTAAACAAGAGTGCATCTGAACAAGGGGTCGTAAAGTATGTCCTCTGCCGTTATTTACTTAATTTCTCTGTTCCATAGAGAAACCTGTCCGCTTATGCAAAGATGAGCAAGTTTGATCCGAGCAGACGCTAATAGACTATAAATTCAGGATTGTAACATGGGTGGCTTCTTTTGGCATCGGTTTCTTTTTCATCTTTCTCTATTCTTGACTGCCATACAGCTAGAGGCTATAGATATTATGGATGAAAGGGAAAAGGTTTTCTTTCCTAGCTTATCTTTATTAAGCTCTTCTACGTGTGATTGCAACGGTTTTGTTTCCTAGCTATTGTCTTTGTTAAGATCTTCTGCATATAATCAATTCCTTGTCCCTTTATACGTCCAGATCCCTATTTCTTACATCTGAAACGGGGAAGTGTTGAGCTAGACTACACAAAAATCAGGGAAAAGAATTTGAAAAAAGAAAGAAAGAAAAAAAGAAGCAGTACCGGTAATGGCTGGTAGAGATTCTCTAAGAAAATCCAAACAGATTCTCTAAGGCAGTACCGGTAATGACTTGTTAATGATAATATTTATAACTTAGAAATTTTATTTGTAGTGCGCATGTCGGAAACTATTTTTTAAATAATCAAGAAAAAAGTTTATATTATTAGAAATCAGAGATTTAAATCATATCATTCTACCTTTAATCTACTTCCTTCTGATTGACTTGTTTATGATTCATAAATAAATTAGAGTAGGCCTTCATCAACTTGTAGCAGCTGTAACTGCTAGAAGAAAAGGAGGGTTTTTAAACAAGAGTGCATCTGAACAAGGGTCGTAAAGTATGTCCTCTGCCGTTCTTTACTTAATTTCTCTGTTCCATCGAGAAACCTGTCCGCTTATGCAAAGATGAGCAAGTTTAATTTGATCCGAGCAGACGCTAATAGACTATAAACTTCTATCCTTAAAGAGCGGTCCTATCTCTTTTTCTCTTCTCTGTAATACTATTGTAATTGCTTCATCTTCTAAACAAATTTGGATGGTTTATACTTCACACAAGGGTGTTTAAGTTGAGCTTGAGCCTTTTTTTTTGTGTGTGCTAAGCTTATAAGTACCCTAATCCATTATTAGGTTTCTGTCGATGATCATGATTCATTTGAATTAGAGAACATCAGCAAATGGAATTAGTTCACCAAGAAAGCCATCATCACCTTTGCTTGTCAATGACAATGTCACTCTGAACAAGAGAAAGATCACGGTACGTCAGACTATGGACTGAGATCAGAGAGACAAACGAACATCCGCATATAAGACAAAAATATTTCGCGTGCGATAAGCCTTAAAGTCTAACGGAGAACCAAGACAAATTCAGGATTGTAACATGGGTGGCATCTTTTGGCATCGGTTTCTTTTTCATCTTTCTCTATTCTTGACTGCCATACAGCTAGAGGCTATAGATATTATGGATGAAAGGGAAAAGGTTTTCTTTCCTAGCTTGTCTTTATTAAGCTCTTCTACGTGTGATCGCAACGGTTTTGTTTCCTAGCTTTTGTCTTTGTTAAGATCTTCTGCATATGATTTCCATTCCTTCTGTCCCTTTCTACGTCCAGATCCCTATTTCTTACATCTGAAACGGGGAAGTGTTGAGCTAGACTACACAAAAATCTGGGAAAAAAATTTGAAAAAAGAAAGAAAAAAAAAAAAAAAGCAGTACCGGTAATGGCTGGTAGAGATTCTCTAAGAAAATCCAAACAGATTTTTCATTAGGCAGTTTTCTTTTACTTCAAATTGATATTGGACTATATGTGATGGGGAATAAGTGGAGGTTCACTCACAGATATCCTTCGGAAGAGTCCTCTACCATGGTCGCATCCATCAATATTTGGGGAACTTTAACAAGGTTCCAATAAAAAGCCATTAGAGCATCGTGATGGGAAAAGATATTTATGGTCTCCAATACAAGTTTGGGGAGTTCAACTCCCTGCTTACAGTCAAAATAATAATAATAATAATAATAATAATAATAATAAGAGACAAGATTCATGGACTCTTTGAATGGAAGAAGGGGATCAAGGATAAAAGATCAGCATGACTTTTTATTTTTTATTGGATGAGCATGGAAGATGAGAGAGGAGATATTTCTAGTTCATGAATATATATATATATATATATATATATATATATGATATTTTTCCTTTTCTTGAAAGAATTGGCCGCTCAATTGTAATTTTTTATCATTGGCGGTTCACGAAGAGGATATGTTTGGAAGAAAAAGAATGCATCCAAAGAATGCTTACGATGACTGCTCGGAAATGAAGCCTCCTTCCGTTATAAGAGGCTCTCTGGCTGCCAACGGTGCTCCAGTGTGTTGCAGAGGGTAAGGTGCTGGTCGACCTCATTTGCTCAGGAGGACCGATCGACCAGTGATATATTAAAATGTTTATCCTGGCTAATGGTCAATAACGTCGCGATCCAAAAGGTTTCAAAAGATAGCAGTAGCGTCTGAGCCAGCTGCACGTACCATTGCTTCAAGACGAGTGTCCCAGGCATCTCGACCAAATGCTATTGAAATATGCACTAATTATGTTGCATTGATTGGAGTACCATGATATATCTTCGGGCAGGTGACGTAAAATTGACGACCCTTCCGTAAAATTGGCTAAGGTATAAAATAGAAGAAATAGGACAAGCCATATGTCCACTGAATTAGGATATAATGAATAATATTTTAGTTATATCAAATCTTAATTTACTTTGCATCCAATAAAAATATTTTTTGCATTGATCGATACAAATGAAAGAAATCTAATAATTATTAATTTAATAATATTATTATATATAATATTACTATTATTATTATTATTATTATTATTATTATTTAATATATATTTTTTATAAGAGATATGTTTTGCTTCTTTCTAAGGGGAAGAGGCAATCTACTCTTTTTCAAATTTGAAATTAATAATCAAATTTCTTAATCAAAGACTAAAAATATTATTCATGATTTATTAGAAATGTTTAAAAATCCAAATTCTTGGCTTTTGATGCTCTCTAACCTATAGGTCAAGTATTAAAAAAAATGATTACAATAATGTGAGATCATATCTTGCTATGTTTCAAGTACTAAAATCTATTGATTTTTAATTTATACTTATTTTACATATATATATATATATCATGATTGATAAAATGAAATTTTAATTTAAATACTTTATTGAATATTCTAATATAGTAGTGTAATTGAGACCTTTTGTGTTTTGTTTATTTGATGTATAGGTTAGAAATGATCAAAATATCAGTTTTTTTCTTTTTCTTTTTTAATTAAGATCATGATATTGCTAATATGAACATAAAAGTTGTAGTTATCTTTTTGTCTCAAGAAAAGCATAGTTTATCTCCTTATAATTTTAATGTTATTAACATTAAGACTTCTTTTTTTATGAGTAAATTTAGTGAGAAAATTAGTTAATTTTTTTATTGACCAACTTATTTATATTCTCTTACTTTGATCAAAAAATTTAAATAGATAAGTTAAGTTGGTTTCTTACCAGCTAAATAAACTATTTCTTTTCATTCTTTACTTTTTTTCCTTATTTTTGCTTGCCCTCTTTGTTTGTAACAAATTCAAACAGAAACCATTGCTACAATAGCTAGGCTATGGACCGGCCTGCTCCCATATGGTGGTGGGAGTCAACTTAGCACCCTATCGAGTCTATCTCAAGAAGTATCATTCTCTTAGGGTGAGAAGGATGAAACAAAAAAGGAAAAAATGCATCACTAGAGTTTGTAAGAGCTTAACTTTTGATGCATGTCGTAGCGCAATGATTAAAACACCTTAATTTCACTAATCTTAGGTAGAGTAGCAAAAGTAAAGGATCGAATCCATAGAGACTTTGAGTAGTTATCTTGAAATAAATTTATGCAATTAAATATTTAAATAAACAGATGATTGATTGTGAAAATATTTAAGATATGATCTATCTTAATTAGAGTATGGCTTGTACCCGTAGGTCACGACCCATCATTTTTAAAGAATAGATTAGTCAAAAATTATTTTTCGCTTGAAGAACATTCAATAAAAGGTAAACATAAATAATACTTTATTTCATAGCATCCAAAAGATTATAAAAAAATAAAAATATATAATCTACTTTTACTTCCTGAGATGATGGATCTGTAAATCCGCTTTCTACTTCCACAAATCTGTTTTCTGCTTCCGCATATCCACTTCCTGAGATAGAAAGATGGTTGAGTATGGAAGGTATGATGGCTGGTGGAAGAAGAACGGATGAGAAGATTTGGGTTATGGAGTGAAGGATACAAAAATAGGAGTGGGGTGAAACCAAGAGAAGAACGGGGGTGAAAGGATTATTGGATGATTCTTCAAGTGGTTCCAATGGTGTTCTTTTGGAAGGAAGGAAGATGCGTCGACTCCGTGTGTAATCCGCCTTGCCTTACTCTGCAGATAAGATTTGTTCTTTTCAAAGTTCAAACCGCAGCCGTAAAAAATCACCCCTCTTATTAGCGACTGCTTTAAATTTCATGTAATTCCCAGGTTAAATTTTAAAAAATTCATTTTGAGCCCATTTCAAGTCCAATTTGAGTGCCGTTTGTATCGTTAGACTCCTAAAATCAAGTTCTTCAAGTTGGAAGGATCTTTTCCTAAAAATATTACATATAAGTATTAAATTTAAAAGAACAACAATAATTTGATCTATAAATTAATACTTTTATGGCTAGTATTTATGTACTTATCATTTCGTCCAACTTAAATCTTACTCGTCCTTGCGTAAAATAAGAAATCTAGTGATATGTATCAAATGTTGGGAATTGTATCCTAAAGCCAATCATTTGATGATTGAGCTAATGTAAATAGCATATAAATTGATATATTAATAAAAGTTATTTGGCAGTTTATTCATTACAAGAACATCTTCTTAAAGCTCTTAATAGTATAAGCCCTCAGAATCTTCCTTCACATAAAAGGATTTATCTTTGAAGGTCCTCAAAAGAGTTCATGACCAAAAGATATACTATGACAGGGCCATAGTACTATCAATTATAGGACGTTGTATATCATATTTGTTGGTTGTCCTCTTAACCAAGGAGTGTAGAGACACTGGTATACATACAGGTGAAAGTGTAGGAGTACATTTCACTGAACGTGACTCATTTTAGGATACTCTGCTGTCAAGAGTTAATCCGAGAAGATATAGGTATAAGTATCCTTCAGACCTGAAGATCACAACCGGTGACTTGCAAGCAACTCATTGTACTTAGGTGCCGAACCACCTTGATTTCTAATCCAGCTATGAAAGGTTACTGGGTGCAGTCAAGTACTTGTGGTAGTCAGTTATGGATTAAGATGGAATTTGACATATCCCGTTAAAAGGAGAAATGCTTGTGTTTCAATTTAGCAAGACCTTGGCCAAGGCACTTCATGTGAAGGTCACATGATTACTAAAGTTGAAATCACTTTATGGATTCGTTGTTTAGAGTTGACAGGCTCTTAAGCCATCCTTAGCATTTGTGGTCAAAAGGATGAATTATACGGTAACTATTTCTTAGGATTCTTGGAGTTTGCTCGGCAACTCTTCGACCTATCCGGATGTCGAGTTCCATTGCTAGATGGGCACATCGATTAGTATAGAAAGTTGTTCCTATGCTATCGGCTTAGGTTCAAACCTAGAGAGCCACACGCATAGAAGTTTCCTAGGATGATCTATTTGCTGATCAATGATTGAGAATCATATATGATTTAATTAATCAATTTAATTGATTGAATTATCTCAATTGGGTTAAGTACAAGTGAATCAGATTCAATTAGGTTTAAGTCTTTTAAAAGGATTTACCAATTGCCCTTAAGGTAAGTGATATGATTCATAGATCTTAAGGCATGCTTCAAAACAAGAAGTATGACTTCTTACCTTGAAAATCAAGATATGATCTTGATGATTTTATTTATATGCATAATTTAGATCAAACAATCCTATATATAAGGCAAAGATATGATCTTGATGCATGTTAGATAGATTAATATGTAATCTTTAAAATTCCGTATTGATAATTGTTATCAAATTATTAAATATGCATGCCTCGAAGTTTATTTCTCCCTACATCAAATTGATCCAAGAAGTGTAGTTATCTTACTATTCTAAGATCAGTTGATACCCGATTAGATCATAAAAGAGGTACTTCATAGGACTATCAAGTTCATCCATTTAGTGATGGAGTGAATTCCATAAAAATTTATAGAGTTTCTTCTTTCACCAACTTTCCATCTCACTCTTTAAGTCCTCTAACTTAATTTGGGTTGAGTATGTAAATTCCATTAGCGACGCATTTGCTTCCAACCATTTGGTCAAGCGGGCCAACATTATTCATGTTGGCCTGTGATACTGACTGTATATAACCTTCCTCCATGGAAGTGCATGAAATATTCTGCAATGTTTTGATAGTTTTGGTTCTAGGACCATCAAATCCAAAGGAAAAGATTGATGTCTTTCTGCAACCGTTGGTGGCCGAATTGAAAATGTTGTGGGAAACATGAGTCCTAGCCTACGACATTTCTATGAAACAGAATTTCATCATGAGAGCTGCTTTGATGTGGACAATAAGTGACTTCCCGGCCTATGCAATGTTGTCTGGTTGGAGCACTGCTGGACTTCTGGCATGCCCCCATTGCATGTATGATTCGGATGCATTTACATTGCAGAAGAGTGGTAAGCAGTCATGGTTTGATAATCATAGGAACTTCTTGCCTCCTAATCATCCTTACAGGCGTAACTTGACCGCCTTTCGCAAGAACAAAGCAGTCACAAAATTTGCCGAACCGGTTATGTCCGGCACGAATATATTTGATACTATAGAGCATTTGGGGTTGAGGTACGCTTGGGAACCTGATGCAGATAGAATAAATGGTAGTATATGTAAAGAACATAACTGAAGAAGAGAGTATATTTTGGGATTTACCGTATTGGAGCACAAATCTCATCCGGCACAACTTGGATGTTATGCATATCAAGAAAAATTTCTTTGATAACATATTTAACACAGTGCTAAACATCCCAAGAAAAACCAAAGATACTACAACGTCAAGACAAGAACTTAATCAGTATTGCAGAAGAGGTGATTTGAGGAGGAGTGCCAACGGGACCTATCCTAAAGCCTGTTACACTCTTGATAGAAATTCACGAGATGTTTTATGTAATTGGCTTAGAGGGTTAAAATTTCCAGATGGTTATGCCTCAAATATCGGTAGGTGTGTGGACATGCATAAGCTCAAGTTGTTCGGCATGAAGAGTCACGACTGCCATGTTTTCATGCAATGGTTATTGCCTATAGCTTTTCGTGAGTTGCTTTCGCAACATGTCTGAAGGCATTGACGGAGCTCAGCTTGTTTTTCAAGGAGTTATCTGCCGCAGTCATTACTTCTGCATCCATGGCAAGGCTTGAGGAGAAAATTTCAATTATTTTATGCAAGCTGGAGCAAATATTTTCTCCCAGTTTTTTTGACTTAATGGAGCATTTACCGGTTCACTTGCCATACGAAGTGAGCATAGCTGGTCTCGTGCAGTATCACTGGATGTATCCTTTCGAGAGGTAAATATATACATCATTAAGACATGTTGACATTTCAAATATTATTTCATTGCAAGAAAATTGGTTAATTTTTGGTCTCAACTTTACATATAGGTACCTTAAGAAGTTAAAAAATAATGTGCATAATAAGGCAAGGGTTGAAGGTTCTATATGCAATGCACACTTGGTCGAAGAAGTTTCAGCTTTTGCCTTGCATTACTTTGAGGGTCACGTCCACACAAGGAGCCGAAATCTTGATCGTAACAATGACGTATGTGTGGACGAAGGAGAACCTAATGATGGTAGAATATCAATTTTTAAAGGTATCGGCCGTTCATTTGGGGGGTAGAAGTCAAGAAATCTTAGCGATATGAAGTATAATGTAGCACATTATTACATCCTAATGAACTGTAGAGAAGTCGATCTATACATTGAGTAAATATACTTCTATGCTTAATTGGAGCTTCTAATTTAAATTGTAATATACCACAATATTTAATTAATTGCTAACAGAAGTTTTAATCCTTATCATCCCATAAGGATGTATTGTGATAGACAATGACAGATGAATCTCGACATCAGTCAAGTTGTAATTGGGCAGAAGTTAGAAACGGAGTTCGCTTACTGGTTTTATGAATTTATGAGTAGTATCACTCAATCGATTTCAATAATGGCTTTTATTTTTCGAATTGGTTGTGAATAGCTTATTAATTTATAGGTAAACGGTCCATGGTCTACAACCGACAATATTTTCATTAAATGTCTATCGCAATGGCCATTGAAGACCGTAACAACGTCTATTGGCTATTTTGTTAATGGGTACAAATTTCAGATTGAATGATTAGCAGCTTTAAGAGGCACGCAGAACTGGGGCATGTGTGTTAAAGGAGAAAGTGTTGGAGCAAATATGCAGGATTATTATGAAAGTTAGTAGAGGTGGTTGAAGTTGAATATCCCAGTTGGCCTATGAAACGAACCGTATTGTTTCGTTGCGATTGGTTCGATCCGACAGTTCATAATGACTACAATTTGGTTGAAGTGAACCATCGACAAGATTACAGAAATATGACTCATTCATCCTTGCATCCCAAGCTCAGCAAGTATTTTACTGTGGATATCCAAGTTTACGCAACGATAAGCGAGATTGGTGGGTTGTTTCTAAAATCGTTCCACGTTCAACAATCATATTAGAGGAGAGTTCATCAAGTCAATCAGCCGAGTGCCCTGCATTTCAAGAGGATGAGATGGAAATGCATGCAATTAAGGACGACACAAGGGCTCCTAAAACATCACTTAGAGATCCAAATGGTGATGTCCAAGAAATTGCGGATGCAAATGTTCGGTTTCCTTCCGATGATAATGAAACTGAATCGCAATCCGATACGACATCAATATTGAACCAACATTTCACGAATCAAATGAAACCGATTAAACATAGAGGTTTTTTTAAATTCAACTTTATTTTATAAGTGTTAAATTTTTACATAGTCAATCATTAATCGTAATTTAATTGCATAAATCTTTAGTATTTTCAATATGACGGGCAGAGGTAGATCTATCGATGACATACGGAGTGAGTAGGGACGTAGCCCTACTGCATCAGATCACACGAGTTTTTGAGATAGAGAGTTCGGATCTCCATACATCGCACAGCCTTCGGGTGATCCTGCATTTGTATTACCGTCCAGCCGATCGGCACATACCTCCGAGAGTTTTTCCACCATCGGCCGCACCGTACTTCGACTGGATGCTCATGGGCTGTAAGTATATACTAATTAAAAATATATTTTATGTTTTTAAGTCAATTACTTATAAACATGCATTTTTTTAATAGATTTATTGAGCAGCATCATGTATCCAGCCACATCAGCTCTGTATTTTAGAGGCGTGTAGATTCCAGTGGCTACGATTGGTGCCACGTATCTGCAGCCACGAGGGAGTTTTATTTTTTGAGTTTCAGGTAAACTTATTAAATATAATTTATCACTAATATAAAATTTCTTAATCTTAATAAATTCTGAAACTAACTGTTTATTTTAATGCATAAAAAGTTTACGTGGGACCCTGCCAGCCATGATGCCATTAGGGCAGCATGGGAGGCTCTTACGGAACACCGATACTTCGACATGCTTCATCGTTGGAGGTCATCGGGTTAGTGTCCTACGCATATGCCAAAGGGTATTTGGCACGAGTGGCAGCAGGCCTGGCAGTTCGATGGCTGGCGCAGGAGGTCCGCATCAGCCAGCACGAACCGTCGATCCGAGAGGGGCGGTCCTGGCATGGGTCTCTCCCGCCACACTTCAGGCTCCATTTCGATTCAGGAGCACAGATGCCGTATGGTAAGAAAACATAAATAATTTAATTACTAATTTAGTTATTTACAAATATTTGCATTAATATCAATTTTTTTATTGTTATAGTCTGAGCAGGAGGGCGAAGATCCTGGTGAGTTTCGTCTATTCAGGGCGACACACACCAGGAGGGACGGTTCCTGGGTTGATATGTGATCACGGGAGGTTGCGGTAAGAAATTAGCTTTATGTAGTATCTGTTTAATTTCTAAAATTTTATTTAGAGAAATTTATTGATTCATTTATTGTTGATTTTATAATTCAAAGACACAAGTTGAGGAGCTTCACTCCCAGGCATCGCAGGTCGACTCCACTGATGGGGAGACGCCCGTCGAACTCTCAGCAGAGGAGAGTCGACGTGTGTTTTTGGAGGCTGTTGGTGCCCAGCCGCGAGACTGCAGGGTCTATGGTCTGTGCACTAGAGCTTTTGCATATTTTCCCCATCAGGCCTCTAGCTCGCGATATTCTAGTGATATTCCTGCCGAGCGTTTAGACGACATTCAGAGATCTATTACGGAGGAGGTTTGGCAGAGTTTGTCAGGAGGTTCGGCAGGAGTTCGAGCATGAGTTCGAGCAGCGTATGCGAGGCCATCAGCAGGGCTTGCAGACGTGCGAGATCAGATGCGTCAGTTGCAGGATATGGTTAGCCGCTTGTCGCAAGGTTCCCAGCCTCCACGTGATCGCGCGGATTCTTGATGTATTTTTTTTATATTTTGTACATGAAAACTTTAAAATTTTAATATATTAATTATTTTTGGAAATTGAATGATTATTGTTTGGATCAATATGAGTGAAGAATGTTTCGATCAATATTTAAATGTAACGAAATTGTATTAACCGTTTTAATTTTTAATATTTTAATATTTTTTTAAAAAAATAATTAGCGATGCATTAGCGACTGAAATTGCATCGCTAATATTTTCAATATATATTATTAAATATTGTGACGCAATGACCCGGTGTCGCAATATTTAAAAAAATTTAATTAGCGATGCATTAGCGACTCACATTGCGTCGCTAATATATCTAAAATATTATTATTAAATATTGCAACGTAATGACCTGGTATCGCAATATTTTAAAAAAATTAATTAGCGACGCATTAGCGACTCAAATTGCATCGCTACTATATCTAAAATATTATTATTAAATATTACGATGCATTCAAGTGCATCGCCATATTGCGATGCACTTGAATGCGTCGCAATATTTAATAATAATATTAAATATTAAAAATTAGTTTTAAAATTAGCGATGCATTTATGATGTGTCCCAATATTGCGATGCATTGCTGCATCGCAGAGACTCGCTGTGAAGTGACGCAATTACAACAAATTGAGACTGCGATGTTCATCTGAGCGACGCCGTCATTGCGTCGCAATTGCGTCGCAATAGCATGTTTAGCGATGCATTAGCGATGCATTTGGACATCGCAATATTTTTTTTCTCTTGTAGTGATTGACACAGTGCTAAAGAGGTTTAGCATGGAGAATTCCAAGAAAGGCTATCTTCCGATAGACCACTGAATTCATCTTTCTAAGAAGGATTGTCCGACAACTTCTAATGAAAGAGAATGTATGAGTTGAATTCCATATGCTTCGGTAGTAGGATCGATTATGTACACCATGACATGTACAAGACCAGATGTGGCATACTCACTAGGAGTAATGAGTAGATACCAAGCTGATCCAGGTGAAAAACACTAGCAAGTTGTTAAGACAATCCTTAAGTATTTGAGAAATACTAAGGACCAGTGGTTAGTCTACGGAGAGTCTGATTTGAAACTTGTTGGATATATTGATTCCAGTTTTCAATCAGATCATGATGATAGCAAAAGTGTATCGGGTTTCATGTTTATCCTAAATGGTGGAGATATTCACTGGAAAAGTTCTAAGCAACATACAGTGGTAGATTCAGTATACGAGGCAGAGTACATCGCTATATCAGATGCCATGAAAGAAGCTGTGTGGCTGTGAAAGTTCATCTCTAAGCTTGGAGTGGCACTTCCATAGATGGACCAGTTATGTTGTACAGTGACAGTACTGGTGCCATAGCTCAAGCAAAGGAACCACGAGCACATCAGTGCACCAAGCACATACTGCGCCAGTTTCATCTCATTCGAGAGATTGTAGAACGAGGTGACATAAATCTTCAGAAGATTGACGGAAAGAAAAACCTAGGTGACCAATTTACTAAAACACTCAGCATCAAGGAGTTTGACGACTATAAGTTGAAGATAGGTATTAGATACTGTAATGAGTGGCTTTAGGCTAAGTGGGAGTTTGTTGAGAATTGTATCCTAAAGCCAATCATTTGATGATTGAGCTAATGTAAATAGCATATAAATTGATATATTAATAAAAGTTATTTGGTAGTTTATTCATTACAAGAACAACTTCTTAAACTCCTAATAGTAATAAGCCCTCAAGATCTTCCTTTACGATAAAGGAGGATTTACCTTTGAAGGTCCTCAAAGAGTTCACGACCAAATGATATACTATGACAGGGCCATAGTACTATCAATTATAGGACGTTGTATATCATATTTGTTGGTTGTCCTCTTAACCAAGGAGTGTAGAGACACTGGTATGACATACAGGTAAAAGTGTAGGAGTATATTTCACCGAACGTGACTCATTTTCGGATACTCTGCTGTCAAAAGTTAATCCAAGAAGATATAGGTATAAGTATCCTTCAGACCTGAAGATCATAACCGGTGACTTGCAAGCAACTCATTGTACTTAGGTGCTGGACCACCTGGATTTTTAATCCAACTACGAAAGGTTACTGGGTGTAGTCAAGTACTTGTGGTAGTCAGTTATGGATTAAGATGGAATTTGACCTATCCCGTTAAAAGGAGAAATGCTTGTGTTTCAATTTAGCAAGACCTTGGCCAAGGCACTTCATGTGAAGGTCACATGATTACTAAAGTTGAAATCACTTTATGGATTTTCTATTTAGAGTTGACATGCTCTTAAGCCATCTTTAGCATTTGTGGTCAAAAGGATGAATTGTACGGTAACTATTTCCTAGGGTTCTTGGAGTTTGCTCGGCAACTCTTTGACCTATCCGGACGTCGGGTTCCATTGCTAGATGGGCACATCGATTAGTAAAGAAAGTTGTTCCTATGCTACCGGCTTAGGTTCGAACCTAGAGAGTCACACGCATAGAAGTTTCCTAGGATGATATATTTGCTAATCAACGATTGAGAATCGTATATGATTTAATTAATCAATTTAATTGATTGAATTATCTCAATTGGGTTAAGTACAAGTGAATCAGATTCAATTAGGTGTAAGTCTATTAAAAGGATTTACCAATTGTCCTTAAGGTAAGTGATATGATCCCTAGATCTTAAGGCATGCTTCAAGACAAGAAGTATGACTTCTCACCTTGAAGATCAAGATATGATCTTGATGATTTTATTTATATGCATAATTTAGATCAAACGATCCTATATATAAGCAAAGATATGATCTTGATGCATGTTAGATAGATTAATATGTAATCTTTAAAATTCTACATTGATAATTGTTATCAAATTATTAAATATGCATGCCTCGAAGTTTATTTCTCCCTACATCAAATTGATCCAAGAAGTGTAGTTATCTTACTATTCTAAGATCAGTTGATACCCGGTTAGACCATAAAAGAGGTACTTCATAGGACTATCAAGTTCATCCATTTATTGATGGAGTGATTCCATAAAAAATTATAGAGTTTCTTCTTTCACCAACTTTCCATCTCACTCTTTAAGTCCTCTAACTTAATTTGGGTTGAGTGTAGTGTCTTCTTCAATTTAGTCTTCTTTCTTTTTTTATCTTTTTTTTATCTATTTTTCTTTTTTTTTAGTTAGTGCAATATCCTAACCCCTTGCTTTCTAGTTGATTCTTATAGCGAGCTTTAAGCCAATGACTCCCAAGCCAGTTAGCTTTAGGGCATTAGGTGTAAAATACCTCTCGGGCTTGCTGACTCGAGTTAAAAAGGCTTCAAGTTAAGATTGATTCTATTTGGATTTCTTTACATTCTCACTTTTTTATGTGAACAATATCATTTGCTTAGGTGACAGGGTCTGGTTACTCAGTGAGAGATGCTCAGAACCTATTTTATTAATTTTAAACTTTAAAAAGAATTTGATACATTCTTTGACATTGCCACCCCCTGTGGTCCTGAGATGGCAGCTGCTCCAAGATGCACATTCCTGGAACTGCCAAGGGAATTGATGGGCGAGTGATTGTTTGCAGCATTGGTCTTACTGCCTGGGGTTGGGGCGATGGGCCATCGGCTGTCGATCTCCAGTCCTCTCCCTGTTATATGCCTATAGAAGCATGTCACAATCTAGACCACCCACAGGATCCCAACAAAGATTGTTGCAATCAGCGGGAACTAGATGGTCACCTCCGACTCCGGGAGGACAATGTATAGAACTAACAAAACTCCTGCTGTAATAAGGAAGATAAGAAAAAAGCCAGAGACGATCCAGATGCAGGCATCACTCGCCCTTCCATTGGAAGGATGCGCTGTTGCGCAGCTTCCGTCGAGATCAGACGCGTGAGAGAAGATGAAGAAGAAGAAGAATAGATGGATATGGAAAAAAAAGATAATGCCTTTATTTCTTGGTCTTTTCTTTTATTTCAATCCGTTTACATTCAGAGAGACTTCTCCGTACCAGCCCGTAACCAACTCCCTAATAAACTTCCTAAAAATATGGAAGTCTAGAAAACTTGAGCCCAATCTTCGTGGACCCAGTCTCATATCTACAATTAGGTTATTAAACATTCTCTCAAAAAACTTCCTTCTAAGCCATGCAAGAAAGCACTTAAACCCGAGCCCATGTACGCCCATGACTCACATGCTCTCTGTTTTTGGGTCACAAGCTAACCCAAATAACTTAGGAACCTTAGAACTTATGTAGCCTAAGCTCTCAAACTTGTGTGACTCATCTGAACTTTGGATGTACCGTACTTGAACTTACAATCTTTACCTTGGTGCATCAAACTTACAGCAAGCTCCACCTGGTCCATTAATCCCATCAGTGCTCCACATCTAAAGAAGCTATCTTGAGGTAGTACCTTAGTGAGTGCATCTGCTGTGTTATCTTTGGTAAACACTTTCACAAGCTCCAACTCATCATCCTCCACAAGCTCACTCATCTTATGGTATCTGATATTAATATGTTTGGTCCTAGCATGATAGACCGAGTTCTGAACCAAACATAAAGCACTCTGGCTATCAGAAAATACCCTGATCACCCCCTGTGTTATCCCTATCTTCAGTGCAAGACCTTTTAGCCACATAGCCTCTTTTGCAGCCTCTGAAATACCAATATACTCTGACTCTGTAGTAGACAAAGCCATCACTGGCTGCAGACTTGATCTCCATGATATTGGACCATCATTCAACATAAAGACATACTCTATCGTTGACCTTCTGTGTCCAAATCACCTCAATAGTCAGCATCAACAAAACCTGCTACCCGATCCTAAGCCTCCATGATCAGTCTAGTGCCATCCTCTATGCCACTATACCCATAGCAAATACCAACATTGACTGTGCCAACAAGATATTTGAATATTTCTTTCAGAGCTCTCCAATGTGCTCTACCCAGAACCTGGCTAACAGCATATGCAAGGTCAGGCCTATAACACACCATAGCATACTTAAGGCTGCCAACTCCTAAAGCATAAGGTACTCTGGACATCTCCTCGGCTTCTGTCTCAGAACTCGGTGACATAGTCTTGGAAAGCTTAATATGATCAGCCAATGGTAATACGGCTGGCTTTGCATCATCCATACCGTACCTCTTCAAGACTCTCCTAATATAAATCCTCTGAGATAAGTGAAGCAACCTCCTGTCTTTATCCTTGAAAATTTTCATTCCCAAAATTCGTGTAGCAGGACCTACATCCTTCATTTCAAACTCAGTTGACAATGATGCCTTTAGATCTTCTACAACAACTTTACTCTTGCATGCAATTAACATATCATCCATATACAAAAGCAAGTATAATATGGAATTATCTTCTAAAATCTAAAAATAAACACAGGGATCATACTCACATCTAGACATGCCGATGCTCCTCACAAAGGTATCAAACCGTAGGTACCGTTGACATGGCAACTGCTTCGAACCATACAAGGATCTCTGCAAACGACATACCTTTTTTTCTGACCCTAGTTCTATGAATCCCTATGGCTGCTCCATATAAATCTCCTCTTCTAAATCCCCATAAAGAAAGGTCATCCAGACATCCATCTGCTCCAGTTCCAAATTCTGCACTGCTATAATGCTCTGCAACATCCTGATAGATGTGTATTGTACAACTGGTAAGAATACCTCATTGTAGTCAATACCTTCTTTCTAAAAAAATCCTTTGGCCACTAACCTATCCTTATACCTGATCTTCTCCTTCTATGTGGCTCCTTCTTTGCACTAAAATACCCATTTGCAGCCAATGGGTTTCTTTCCACTTGGCAGTGGCACCAACCATCAAGTCTGATTCTTCTGCAGGGACTGCATCTCTTTTGCCATAGTTTGGACCCACTTATCTCTATCCTGGCTTATCATTGCCTCCTGGTATGTAACTGGTCCTCCACTAGCATCCACCAATGCATATGACATGGTCTTGCCAAACCTATATCATTCCGGCTGCCGAATGATCCTCTTTGGCTTATGTAGTGCAATGTCGATGCCTATCCCTGGATGTGACTCCTCCCTCTACTCATCTCTGCCGTGAGCATGCATCTGGCTGGTCCCCACATGTGAAGACATATATGGAGTGTGCTCCACCTAAATCTCAAATTTTCCTGACGATCCTACAAAAGGTAAAATATCATAAGAGGTTAGTTGCTCAGCTGCGTCCTACTGAGCCTCCTGCTACCCACCCGCGTTTGACTGGACCTCCGGCTGAACCTCTACCATCTTCTGCTTTTTGAGGACTGAGTTCTCATCAAAAACCACATTCCTGCTGATTGTGGCCTTCTACTCCAAGGGATCCCACAGCCTGTATTCCTTGACTCCTCGAGGATATCCAATGAACACCATTTTTCAAACTTTGGCGTCCAACTTAGTCTGCTAACTGGCATCCATATGTACATATGTTGTACATCCAAAAACTCTGATATGGCTGAGCTCCACCTATCTACCAAACCACACATCTTCTGGTAACCTCCCATCAAGCTTGACATGAGGAGACCTGTTCACCAAGTAGGTTGTTATGTCAACTATATATGCCCATAATATTTTAGGTAATCCTACTTGCAATCTTATACATCTAGCTTTTTTCATGAGAGTTCAGTTTATTCTCTTAGCCACTCTATTTTGTTGAGGAGTTCTAACCACTGAAAATTACCTTTTGATGCCTCCATCTATGCAAAATTTCAGAAACTCCTTACTTGAGAATTTTTTATCATTATCAGACCGCACCACCTTTACATATCTCCCTGTCTCCTTCTCCACCTTAGCCTTCCATGCTTGAAATTTGGAGAAGACCTCTGACTTTTTCTTTAAGAAATATACCCAGACCTTCCTTGAAAAATTATCAATCAGAGTCATGAAATATCTGGCTCCATTCCTGCCCGAAATTGGAGCTGGACCCCAAACATCACTGTGTACTAGTTCCAAGGGACCTGTACTGTGTGCTGAACTGGTAGAAAATTTTACCTTGTGTTGTTTGCCCATCTCACATGGCTCACAAACCTCTGCAACACCCTCATCCAAAGCTGAAATCCTTCTATCCTTCATCAACACCCTCATGCCCTGCTCTTCCATGTGACCAAAATGGTAGTGCCACATGCGGTACATATCTCGCTGATTATGCACTGCTGCTGCTGTCTTAGACCATCAACACATCATAGACCCAACCAGCTGATACAAATTATTTTTCAGCCACTTCCCCTCATCATGACCATGGCACCTTTCATGATGTTGAGTACACCATTTTCGGAATGACAACCAAAGCCAAATCCATTCCTCTCTAGGTACCCCAAGGATACTAGATTCTTCTTCAAGTCAAGAACATGCTTCACATGAGTAAGGGTTCTCACAACCCTATCGAACATCCTGATCTTAACTGTGTCAACTCCTACCATCTTACAATAATGGTTATCCCCTAATGTCATATTTTCCATATCGATTTTTGTATAATCTGCAAACCAGGACCGATCCGGTGTATAATGATGTGAGCAGGCTAAATCAAGTAACCAACTGTCTGCTGTACTTTTGTGTGCATCTGAAACCACCAAGAGGTCATCCTCGACCCCTATATCTTCAACAGTACTGACAGATTCCTTTTCTTTCTTCTTTTCTTGAGGTTTCTTTCAAAGAGGATAATTCCTCTTTATGTGTCCAACCCCATTACACTTGTAACACCTGAACTTGCCTTTGCCTTTATTTGACTTGGACCTGGATCGGCTCTTGTGCTTGCTGACCTCTTTGCCTCTGCCAGTTCTCTCTTCCACCGTGAGGCACTCCTGAGGTACACCTTTCCCTGTCATCCTTCCTCGCTGCTCATTGGATCTTAACAAAGATAATATCTTCATAAAGTAGTGTTTCTTTTCCATAAAGCAGTGTAGTAACAAGAGAATCATAAGACATAGGCAATGAACATAACAAGAGAAGAGATTTATCTTCTTCCTCCATCTTAACACCAAGAGTCATCAAATCGTTGCATAACTTATCATACTTCTGAATATGAAGAACAATATTCCCGTCTTCCTGCATCCGAAGACTATATAATTGTTTCTTCAACATAAGTTTATTACACATATTTTTACCTATGTATAAGGAATGCAACTTGGCCCAAAGACCCTCCAGTTTTTTTTTTTTTTTTCATTTAGGACACTGTACAAAGCCAAATTAGCAAGACACCCTCTGATCATTGCACATGCTCTCTTCTCAAGAGATAACCAATCCCCTTCTAACATCTCTTCAGGCTTTAATTCTAAAGCAACATCAAGAAAATTCTGCACTAGTAAATCCTAAACCCTTACCTTCCACATGGAAAAACTTTCTTTTCTATTAACACTACAGGAAAAATCAGAAATAGCGATGCCAATTTAGCGACGCATTTTTGCGTCACTAAATTATGACCAAATTGCGACAACTCAGCGAGAAAAAAAATAGCGACTCAATTAGTGACGCAATAATAATGTGTCGCAATATAGCGACGCATTAGCAACGCAAAAAATAGAAAATAAAAAAATTTGTTAATATAGCGACGTAGCGATTGCGTCGCTATTTAGCGACGTAATAGCGACGCAAATAACAAAAAAATAAAAAAAAATATTTTTTAATATAGCGACGCATTAGCGACGCAAAAACTATTTTAATTTAAAAAAAAATTATTAATATAGCGACGCAGTGATTGCGTCGCTATTTAGCAACGCAATAGCGACGCATTTAACAAAAAAATAAAAAAATTTAATTTTCAATATAGCAACGCAATAATGCGTCACTATATTGCGACGCAAATGTTTGCGTCACAATATAGTGACGCATTATTGCATCGCTAAAATCCAGAAAATTTAATAAAATTCGTTAATATAGCGACGCAGTGATTGTGTTGCTATTTAGCGACGCAATAGCGATGCAAATACCAAAAAAATTAAAAAATATTTAATTTTTAATACAGTGACGCAACATTGAGTCGCTATATTGCGACTCACATTATGCGTCGCAATATAGCGACGCATTAGCGACCAAAAAAATTAAAAAATTTCGTTAATATAGTGACACAACGGTTGCATCGCTATTTAGCGACGCAATAGTGACGCATATACCAAAAAAATAAAAATAATTAATTTTTAATATAACGATGCAAAAAGCCAAAAAATTTAAAAACAAATCGTTAATTTAGCGATGCATATAATAAAAAATAATAATTTTTATCCTGGCCGTGGTCAGTAACCAAGGCCGTGGCCTGGCCACCGCCAGGCCGTCGGTAAAATTAAAAAAAGGGATTTTTTTTTTCCACAACTCCTCCCGTGAAAAAAAATAACAAAAAATATAAAGTGGTTCCCCCCTTTCTTGCCGGCCACGGCAGTGTCCGTCGTCAATCATCGCCGATCGAGATCATGGCTTGGATCGATCGCAACCGTTGGATCATCACATATTGGATGGATCACAACCTTCGGATCGATCATTGTCGATTGGGATCATGGCTTGGATCGATTGCAACCGTCAGATCGTCGCCGATCGGATGGATCGCAGTGGTCGGATCGATCATCACCGATCGGGATCATGGCTTGGATCGATCGCAACCGATCGGATATCATCGCCGATCGGATGGATCGCAACCATCGAATTGATCATCGTCGATTGGGATCATGGCTTGGATCAATCGCAACCGTCGGATCGTCGCCGATCAGTTGGATCGCAATCGTCGGATCGATCATCGCCGATCGAGATCATGGGTTCAATCGATCACAACCATCGAATATCATCGCCAATCGGATGGATCGCAACCGTCGGATCGATCATCACCGATCGGGATCATGGCTTGGATCGATCGCAACCGTCCGATATCGTCGCCAATCGGATGGATCACAATGGTCGGATCGATCATCGCCGATCGGGATCATGGTTTGGATCGATCGCAACCGTCGGATCATCGCCGATCGGTTCTATATGTAATGGTCGGATCGATCATCCCCGATCGAGATCATGGCTTGGATCACTCACAACCATCGGATATCATTGTCGATCGGATGGATCACAATGATCAAATCGATCATCGCCGATCGGGATCATGGCTTTAATCGATCGCAACCATCGGATCGTCGCCGATCGGATGGATGGCAACGGTTGGATCGATCATCGCCGATCGGGATCATGGCTTGGATTGATCGCAACCGTCGGATCGTCGCTGATTGGATGGATCGCAGCGGTCGGATCGATCATCGCCGATCGGGATCATGGCTTAGATCACTCGCAACCATCAGATATCATAGCCGATCGGATGGATCGAAATGGTCGGATCGATCATCGCCGATCGGGATCATGGCTTGGATCGATCGCAACCATCGGATCGTCATCGATCGGTTGGATCGCAATGGTCAGATCAATCATCACCGATCGAGATCATGGCTTGGATCACTCATAACCATCGGATATTGTTGCCGATCGGATGGATCACAATCATCGAATCTATCATCACCGATTGGGATCATGGCCTGGATCGATCGCAACCGTCGGATCGATCATCATCGATCGGGATAATGGGTTCAATCAATCGCAACCGTCGGATATCATCGCCGATCGGATGGATCGCAACCGTTGGATCGATCATCGCAGATCGGGATCATGGCTTAGATTGATTGCAACCGTCGGATCGTCGCCGATCGGATGGATTTTAACGGTCGGATCGATCATCACCAATCAGAATCATGGCTTGGATCGATCGCAATTGTCGGATATCATCCCCGATTGGATGGATCGCAATGGTCGGATCGATCATCTTCGATCAGGATCATGGCTTGGATCGATCGTAACCATCGGATATCATCGCTGATCGGATGGATCGCAATGGTCGGATCGATCATCGTAGATCGGGATCAAGGCTTAGATCGATCGCAACCGTCAGATCGTCGCCGATCAGGATCATGGCTTGGATCGATCACAACCGTTGGATCGTCGCCGATCGGATTGATGGCAACGGTCGGATCGATCATTGCCGATCGGGATCATGGCTTGGATCGATGGCAACCGTCGGATTGTCGTCGATCAGATGGATCGTAGTGGTCAGATCGATCATCGCCGATTGAGATCATGGCTTGGATCACTCACAACCGTCAGATATCGTAGCCGATCGGATGGATCGAAAAGGTTGGATCGATCATCCTCGATTGGAATCATGGCTTGGATCGATCACAACCGTCGGATCATCGCCGATCGGATCGATAGCAACGGTCGGATCGATCATCGCCGATCAGGATCATGGCTTGGATCGATCGCAACCATCGGATCGTCGCCGATCGGTTGGATCGCAACGGTCAGATCGATCATCGCCGATTGGGATCATGGCCTGGATCGATCGCAACCATCGGATTGTTGCCGATTAGTTGGATTGCAACCGTCAGATCGATCATCGCCGATCGGGATCATGGGTTCAATTGATCACAACCATCGGATATCATCGCCGATCGGATGGATCGCAATCGTCGGATCGATCATCGCAGATCGGAATTATGGCTTGGATCGATTGCAACCATCAAATCATCGCCGATCGGATGGATCACAGTGGTCAGATCCAAGCTATAATGCATCGCAATATTAGTTTATAAATTAATAAAGTAATATTGCGATGCAACGCATTGCATCGCAATATTGCGATGCATAACGGATGCATCGCAATATTAGTTTTAAATTAATAAACTAATATCAATATTTATAATATTAAATTAATAAACTAATATCAATATTGTGACGTAGTATAATTGCATCGCAATATTACAATGCATAGTGGATGCGTCACAATATTAGTTTGTTAATTTAAAACTAATATTGCGATGCATTCATAATGTGTCGCGATATTAGTTTCAAATTAACAAACTAATATTGCGACGCATTATGAATGCGTCGCAATATTGCGACGCATAATGGATGCATCACAATATTTGTTTTAAATTAACAAACTAATATTGCGACGCGTTATGATTGCGTCGCAATATTACGACGCATAATGGATGCATCGCAATATTAGTTTTAAATTAACAAACTAATATTGCGACGCATTATGATTGCATCGCAATATTGCGACGCATAATGGATGCGTCGCAATATTAGTTTTAAATTAACAAATAATATTGCGACGCATACATTATGCGTCGCAATATTGCGACGCATAATGGATGCATCGCAATATTAGTTTTAAATTAATAAACTAATATTGCGACGCATTATGATTGCATCGCAATATTGCGACGCATAATGGATGCGTCGCAATATTAGTTTTAAATTAACAAACTAATATTGCGACGCATTAAGATTGCGACGCATTAAGATTGCGTCGCAATATTGCGACGTATAATGGATGCATCGCAATATTAGTTTTAAATTAACAAATAATATTGCGACGCATCCATTATGCATCGTAATATTGATATTAGTTTATTAATTTAATAATATAAATATTGCGATGCATTGTATATGCATCGCAATATTGCGACGCATAATGCCTGCGTCGCAATATTTGTAATATTAAATTTTTAAACTAATATTGCGACACATAGCATATGCGTTGCAATATTGCGACGCAAATCAAATGTGTCACTAATTTTCTGCCAAAATGCCTAATGGCGGCAACTTAGCGATGCAATCAGCGATGCATAATTAGCGTCATTGATTAGCTACATATTAGCGACGCAATCTTGCATCGCTAATCCTGATTCATAAATCCGTGCGGATCCCCTCTTCTTCTTTCTCCTCACGAGCCCGAACCCCCCCCCCCCCTCCCGCCTTCTCCTTTCTCGTCCTCTGTCTTCCCCACGTTCGGCGGCTCTCCGGCGGCTCTCCGGCACCCGAATCAGAAAAAGCCAGGTACTCCTCTCCCTCCCTCTAAAAAAGAAAAAAATTTAACAGTGGGGGGCAGGGGGGGGGGAATCCCCCCCCTTCCCATCTTCTCTGGCCACGGCCACGAGAAAATATTCTTTTAACAGGGGGGAACCCCTCCCCCCCCCCCCCTCTTGTCAATTTAACAGTGGGGGGGGGGGGAATCCCCCCCCTCCCGTCTTCTCCGGCCACGGCCGCGGTCGTGACCATGGCCGGTCGTGGCCTGGCCACAGTGGCCAGGCCATGGGAAAAATTAATTTAATAGGGGGGAACCCCTCCCTCCCCCTCCCGTCTTCTCCAGCCACAGCTACGGCCGTGGCCGGTCGTGGCCTGGCCACAGTGGCCAGGCCATGGGAAAAAAAATTTAACAGTGGGGGGGGGGGGGGAAATCCCCCCCTCCCGTCTTCTCTAGCCACGGCCGTGGCCGTGGCCGTGGCCGGTCGTGGCCTGGCCACAGTGGCCGTGGCCAGTCGTGGCCTGGCACTGTGGCCAGGCCACGGGAAAAATTAATTTTATAGGAGGGGAACCCCTCCCCCCCTCCCGTCTTCTACGGCCACGGCTGCGGCCGTGGCCGGTCGTGGCCTGGCCACAGTGGCTAAGCCATGGGAAAAAAATTAACGGGGGAATCCCCCCCTCCTCCCATCTTCTTCGGCCACGGCCCCGGCCGTGGCCATCTGTGGCCTGGCCATGGTTGCCTATGGCCAGGCCACCAAAAAAAAAAAAAAAGGATGGGTTTTTTTATTAAATTAATATAAAAAATAAATTTATTACAAAATATTATTAGTAAGCTATTTTAATATTTTAATCTTAATAAGTTATTATTTATTGATAAACTATTATAATAAAAAAATATTTATTACAAAATATTATTCTTTAATATTACAAAATATATTTCATAACAAATTTTACTAATTAAACTATTTAATTATTAATATTAAAAATATTATTAGTAAGCTATTTTAATATTTTAATTTTAATAGTTTTTTTAAAAATATTATTATATCAATTAAATTTAGAAAACCCCTATAGTAATATTATTATATTAAATAAATAATATATTACAATAATATTAGAATACAATATAGTATTATTTTAATATTATATAAAATATTATAATGTGATATTATAATAATAATATAATGATTCTATAACATCAATATATTGAACTATTTTGGGTCTGATGAAATTTTAAATAAATTTGAAATAGTTTTCTTCATGCATGTCTTATTGTCAGAATGTTATTATAAGTTCTTGTTACAATATTAAATTTAATATTATATTCATTTTCACCAATAAAAAATTATTTATAATAAACTCATTATAAATTAATATGAAATTATGATATCATTCAATATTTGAATTTTTTGTTATTAAATTAGAAAAATAAAATTTATTATTCCTTTAACGTATAATATTCACTGTGATCATAAAAAAGTATGTTTATGATAATTAATTTAGGATACTTTATTAATAATATCATATATAATATATATACTAACTTATATTAGTTCATAATATTATAATATAAAATAATAATAATAAATTATGGTATTCTAATAAATAATGGTTGCAATATAACATCAATGTAGTATTTGCTAATTAGTGATTCTGATCGATAGTAAATTAATTAAAGAAATTACTTTACGATTATTTAGTGCTTATTATGTTTTAAATTAGTTCAGTCATAATTGATTAGTGATTTTTATAAAGTCATGGTTCAATTTCTCAGTTTATTAAACTATGCATGACAGTTTATTGGTGAACATTTGACATATGTGAGTTCTAATTTTATTGATATTATAATATGATATTATAATGATTTTATAATATCATATTATAATATGATTTTATAATATCATATTATGTCTTGATTATTTACATCCTGCTTCAAATTGAATGATGCATTAAATTATGTAATGCTAGAATGAACGTCTTGTTGTAGTTCTATTTAATTTTCAGTACCGAATTAGTAGTTTCAATGATTTATATTTTAGTCTTCATATAGAATTATGTAATGAGTTTATTATGGAATTGACAAGAATTTCTGAATAACAAGCATAAGTTCGATTGTCTTTGGATTTTTATATTATTTATCACAGCACTATAACCTTTAGACCCGTTTGAGAATTTGTAAGACTTAGTCTTGCAAATTCTCAAATTGCCTTGGTGGACAGTTTGAGAATATTTTTTGTGATATGTTAGTCTGCTATTAATCATCGTTGGTTGAGATTGCAGTTTGTATTTGCTCATACGTTCTCCTAGTGTGGCATATATGCCACACATTTAGGAGAACATATGGGAAAATGCTACTGAAATTTCAACGTAACCGATCGATGATAATTAATAGCAGAATAAAATATTATAAAAAATATTCTTGAATGGGATAGGGCCTTACCTTTTAGACATGGAGTGAAGGTGAAATTAATTTAGGACACTTGAATGCTTATGAAGTCTCATGATTGAACGGACTGCCTTGTGACCCGACCCGAACTCAAGCCCTAGCATTAGCCTGGCATGAACCTATGCCTCGATCCTTGCTAGCATGCCAAGGATCGTAGCCGTGGCCCGGCCTTGCAGGATAGGGACCTTAGTTGTGTAAAAGAAAATTAGTTTAGTTATAAATGATTTAAATGGTTGTTATTAACCTTAGTTGTGTAAAAGAAATAATTTAGTTATATATTTAGTAATGCTAATATAGTTTTATAATGTGGTTTCCTTTAATGGTTTACCAGAAATTGTATAAGTCGGTCAAAAATGAGCGGGGCTCGCTCGTAGATGTATGCAAGGATAAAAGATGGCTTGCTTAATCCAGATTTTCTAAACGGATTGGAAGAATTTATCGCATTTGCATGTAGCAAACCTGAATGGATGGATGGGCCTAGGATTAGGTGCCCATGCAACTTTCACAGGTGTCAGAATAAAGCTTATAGAGATGTTGAAACTGTTAAGGTGCATTTGTGTAAAAAGGGGTTTGTTCCTTATTACGATGTTTGGTACTGTCATGGTGAACCAGAGGAAATTCTAGCAGCTCTTACAAGCCAACAAGTGTCAATTCCCGTAGATGAACCATTTGTGAATTTAAACACATATGAAGAAATGGTGATGAATGCATCGGGTAATGAATTCAATCAGAATACATTTATGGAAGAACTAAATCCAAATGCACAACAATTTTATGATATGTTGCATGCTGCAAATCAAGAATTGTATTCTGGTTGTGAGGGCCATTCCTAGTTGTCTACGGCTGCTCGGTTGTTGAATATTAAGGTAGAACATCGATTATCAGAAAAGGCATTCAATTCTTAGCTTGGTTAATCAAGGAAATTTTGCCAAATGATAATGTTGTAGCAGATAGTTTTTACTCAACGAAGAAGTTGTTGCGTGGGCTTGGGCTCCTAGTTAATAAGATCGATTGTTGGTTGAACAATTGCATGATATATTGGGGTGAAGACTCAGAGCTACGATGGTGTAAGATTTGTGGGCAATCGAGGTACAAAAATATTGGCGAATGGGGAGCTAGTACAAGTAGGAGGAAAAGTGTGCCTTACAAGAGGATGCATTACTTTCCTCTTACTCCACGCCTGCAGAGATTATACAGATCTAAGGCTACAGCTGCTGATATGAGATGGCATGCCGAACATGAATCTAAGAGGATGAAATGCGGCATCTGTCAGATTCAAAAGCTTAGAAGCATTTCAATGAAAATCATCCTGATTTCGCTGAAGATATAAGGAACGTGAGATTAGGTCTTTGTACCGATGGCTTCCAACCATTTGGTCAAGCGGGCCAACAGTATTCATGTTGGCCTGTGATACTGACTGTATATAACCTTCCTCCATGGAAGTGCATGAAAAATTCTGCAATGTTTTTGACAGTTTTGGTTCCAGGACCATCAAATCCAAAGGAAAAGATTGATGTCTTCCTGCAACCGTTGGTGGCCGAATTGAAAATGTTATGGGAAACAGGAGTCATAGCCTACGACATTTCTATGAAACAGAATTTCATCATGAGAGCTGCTTTGATGTGGACAATAAGTGACTTCCTGACTTATGCAATGTTGTCTGGTTGGAGCACTACTGGATGTCTGGCATGCCCCTATTGCATGTATGATTCGGATGCATTTACATTGCAGAAGAGTGGTAAGTAGTCATGGTTTGATAATCATAGGAAGTTCTTGCCTCTAAATTATCCTTACAGGCGTAACTTGACCGCCTTCCGAAAGAACAAAGCAGTCACAAAATTCACCGAACCGGTTAGGTCCAACACGGATATATTTGATACTATAGAGCATTTGGGGTTGAGGTATGCTTGGAAACCAGATGCAGATAGAATAAATGACCATATATGTAAAGAACATAACTGGAAGAAGAGGAGTATATTTTGGGATTTGCCGTATTAGAGCACAAATCTCATCCGGCACAACTTGGATGTTATGCATATCGAGAAAAATTTCTTTGATAACATATTTAACACGGTGCTAAACATCCCGGGAAAAACCAAAGATACTGCAAAGTCAAGAGAAGAACTTGATTTTTATTGCAGAAGAGGTGATTTGAGGAGGAGTGCCGACGGGACCTATCCTAAAGCCTGTTACACTCTTGACAGAAATTCACAAGAAGTATTATGTAACTGGGTTAGAGGGTTAAAATTTCCAGATTGTTATGCCTCAAATATCGGTAGGTGTGTGGACATGCATAGGCTCAAGTTGTTCGACATGAAGAGTCATAACTGTCATGTTTTCATGCAACGGTTATTGCCTATAGCTTTTTGAGTTGCTTCCGCACCATGTCTGGAAGGCATTGACGGAGCTCAGCTTGTTCTTCAAGGAGTTATCTGCCGTAGATATTACTTCTGCATCCATGGCAAGGCTTGAGGAGGAAATTTCAATTATTTTATGCAAGCTGAAGCGAATATTTCCTCCCAGTTTTTTTGACTCAATGGAGCATTTACCGGTTCAGTTGCCATACAAAGCGAGCATAGCTGGTCCCGTGCAGTATCGCTGGATGTATCCTTTCGAGAGGTAAATATATACATCAGTAAGACATGTTGACATTTCAAATATTATTTCATTGCGAGAACATTGGGGGTTTTTTTTCACCTTTACATATAGGTACCTTAAGAAGTTAAAAAATAATGTGCGTAATAAGGCAAGGATTGAAGGTTCAATATGTAATGCACACTTGGTCGAAGAAGTTTCAGCTTTTGCCTCGCATTACTTTGAGGGTCACGTCTGCACGAGGAGCTGAAATGTTGGTCGTAACGATGACGTATGTGTGGACGAAGGAGAACCTAATGACGGTAGAATATTAGTTTTTAAATGTATCGGCCGTTCATTTAGGGTGCAGAAGTCAAGAAATCTTAGCGATATGGAGTATAATGCAGCACATTATTACATCCTAATGAAATGTAGAGAAGTCGATCCATACATTGAGTAAGTATATACTTCAATGCTTAATTAGAACTTCTAATTTAAATTGCAATATACCACAATATTTAATTACTAACAGATGTTTAATCCTTATCATCCCATAAGGATGTATTGTGATAGACAACGACAGCTGAATCCCCATATCAGTCAAGTTGCCATTGGGCAGAAGTTAGAAACGGAGTTCGCTTACTGGTTTTATGAATTTGTGAGTAGTATCACTCAATCAATTTCAATAATGGCTTTTATTTTTTGAATTGGTTGTGAATAGCTTATTAAACGGTCCATGGTCCATAACTGATAATATTTTCATTAAATGTCTATCACAATGGCCATTGAAGACCGTAACAACCTCTACTAGTTATTTTGTTAATGGGTACAAATTTCAGATTGAACGACTAGCAACTTCAAGAGGCACGCAGAACTGGGGTGTGTGTTAAAGGAGAAAGTGTTGGAGCAAATATGTAGGATTATTACGGAAAGTTAGTAGAGGTGATTGAAGTTGAATATCCCGGTTGGCCTATTAAATGAACCGTATTATTTCGTTGCGATTGGTTCGATCCGACACTTCCTGTGGGAAAAAGGGTTCATAACGACTACAATCTAGTTGAAGTGAACCATCGACGAAGATTGCAGAAATATGATCCATTCATCCTTGCATCCCAAGCTCAGCAAGTGTTTTACTGTGGATATCCAAGTTTGTGCAATGACAAGCGAGATTGGTGGGCTGTTTCTAAAATTGTCCCAAGTTCAACAATCGTATTAGACGAGAGTTCATCAAGTCAATCAGCCGAGTGCCCTGCATTTCAAGAGGATTAGATGGAAATGCATGCAATTGAAGATGACACAAGGGCTCCTGAAACATCACTTAGAGATCCAAATGGTGATGTCCAAGAAATTGCAGATTCAAATGTTATGTTTCCTTCCGATGATAATGAAACTGAATCGTAGTCCGATACGGCATCGGATGTTGAACCAACATTTCACGAAACAAAAAAAACTGACTAAACATAGAGGTTTTTTTCAAATTCAATTTATTTTTACAAATATTATATTTTTACATATTTAATCATTAATTGTAATAACATTCATGAATCTTTAGTATTTTCAGTATGACGGGCCGAGGTAGATCTACCGGCGACAAACAGAGTGAGCAGAGACGTAGCCCTGCCGCATCAGATCCCATGAGCTTTGGAGATGGAGAGTTCGGATCTTCACACATCGCACAACCTCCGATCTCTTCAGCCATCGGCGGTGATCCTGCATTAGTATTATCATCCAGCCGATCGGCACATACATCCGAGAGTTCTTCCACCGTCGGTCGCACCGTACTTGGACTGGATGCTCATGGGCTGTAAGTATAGTAATTGTAAATATATCGTTTATGTTTTTAAGTTAATTACCTATAAACATGTATTTTTTTAATAGATTTATTGAGCAGCATCATGTATCGAGCCAGATCAGCTCCATATTTCAGAGGCGTGCCGATCCCAGTGGCTACGATTGGTGCCATGTATCTACAGCCATGAGGGAGTTTTATTTTTCAGAGTTTCAGGTAAATTTATTAAATACAATTTATCTTAAATTTCTTAATCTTAATAAATTCTTAAACTAACTATTTATTTCAATGCAGAAAAAGTTTACGTGGGACCCTGCTATCCATGATGCCATTAGGGTAGCATGGAATGCTCTTACAGCACGCCGATACTCCAACATGCTTCATCATTGGAGGACATCGGGTGAGCGTCCTGCCCATGTGCCGAAGGGTATTTGGCACGAGTGGCAGCAGGCGTGGCAGTCTGATGGCTGGCACAGGAGGTCCGCATCAGCCAGCACGAACCGTCAATCGGAGAGGGGCGGTCCTGGCACGGGTCTCTCCCGCCACACTGCGAGGTCTATTTCGATTCAGGAGCACATACGCCACATGGTAAGAAAACTTAAATATTTTAATTACTAATTTAGTTATTTATAACTACTTTTATTTATATCAATTTTTCTTTCTGTTGTTTTAGTCTGAACAGGAGGGTGGAGATCCTGGTGTGTTTCGTCTATTCAGGGCGACACACACCAGGAGGGATGGTTCCTGGGTCGATACACGATCACGCGAGATTGCGGTAAGAAATTAGCTTTATATTTATCTATTTAATTTCTAAAATTTTATTTAGAGAAATTTATTGATTCATTTATTGTTGATTTTATAATTCAAAGGCACGAGTCGAGGAGCTTCAGTCCCAGGCATCGCAGGTCGACTCCACTGATGGGGGACCGCCCGTCGAACTCTCATCAGAGGAGAGTCGACATGTGTTTTTGGAGGCTGTTGGTGCCCAGCCACGAGACTACAGGGTCTATGGTCTGGGCACTAGAGCTTCTGCATATTTTCCCAAGTAGGCCTCCAGTTCGCGCTATTCTGGTGATATTCCTGCCGAGCATTTAGAGGACAATCGGAGATCTATTACGGAGGAGGTTCGGCAGGAGGTTCGGCAGGAGATTCAGCAGGAGTTCGACCAGCGCACAGAAGTCCTTCAGTACGAGTTTGACCAGCGCACGGAAGTCCTTCAGCATGAGCTCTCTGACATAAGAGAGCAGATGCATCACATACGGGATTTGGTTAGCCGCATGTCGCAGGGTTTCCAACCACCACATGATTGTGATAGTGGAGATTCTTAATGTATTTTTTTCTTTACTTTTTATGTGTTGTACATGGAAACTTCAAAATTTTAATATATTAATTATTTTTGAAAATTTAATGATGAATGTTTCGATTAATATTAGTGTTTCGATCAATATCAGTGTTTCGATCATAATTTTTGTAAATTTAACCGTTTTAATTTATAATATTTTATATATTTTTTAAAAAATTAGCGATGCATTAGTGACTAAAATTGCATCGCTAATATATCTAAAATATTATTATTAAATATTACGACACATTCAATTGCATTGCAATATTGCGACGCAATTGAATGCATCTCAATATTAAATTTAACCATTTTAATTTTTAATCTTTTTTATTTTTAAAAAATATTTAATTAGTGACGTATTAGCGACTAAAATTGCATCGCTAATATTTCTAAAATATTATTATTAAATATTGCGATGCAACGTCTTAGCATCACAATATTGCGACACACTTGGTTGCGTCACAATATTAAATTTAACCATTTTAATTTTTAATTTTTAATATTTTTTTATAAAAATTTAATTAGCGACTCATTAGCGATTGAAATTGTGTCACTAATATTTCTAAAATATTATTATTAAATATTACGACGCAACGACCTTGCGTCGCAATATTGTGACGCAATAAATGCGTCACTGAGAGTCGCTATTTAGCGACACAATTGCGACTAAATTCATTCTGTGACGAGACTTACAGCGACGCTACAGTTACGTCGCTAATGCATCGTAAAACCCAGTTTAGCGACACATTAGTGACACATTTTGCGTTGCTTTATTTATTTTCTGTTGTAGTGTAAATTTTTTAAACTCAACTTTGCTTCCACTACTCATGGTTGATGAGGCCACAAACAGCAATCACAGAGATGAATTAAGAAAAATATCTAAAGACAAAATCCTGATTGAAATCCTCTCCTATCCTCTCCTACAGCCCTTCCAAGAAGTTTTCGCTTCCTTTGGATAAGATGCTTGGCCTTTCTTATTTGTTGCCACCAATCAAATTGCTGTAGTGGTTAGTTGCTTCTTGGAATCACATGAATCTGTCGAAGCCTCCATGTTGACTGCTTCCATGAAGAGGATGGAATTTCCTCCCACCTTCACGTCTTGGAGAAGAGTCTTCCACCGTGGCTTCTTGTTCCATGTAACAAAGGAACCCACCCGATGACTCCACGCACAGTTTCTTCCCAAGAAAAGGCTTTCCGTGAATCACCTTCCGTGGGATTCTTCACGTTCCAAATGAGCTTTTGTGATCGCTGGATCCCAGCGATCTCCCCAATGCCAAGCCAACGCCCAATAAGAAATATCTTCACCGAAGCCTCCACAGCTTTGTTACTGGTTGCAAGAAATTTTTTTTTTAGAGATGAATCTAGGATCTAATTTCTTTTGTCTTCCTCTTCCCAAGCGCCTCTCCATAGCTTTGATACCATTTGTTGCGCAGCTTCCGTCGAGATCAGGCACATGAGGAAAGATGGAGAAAAAGAAGAATAGATGGATATGGAAGAAAAAGAGAATGCCTTTATTTCTTGGTCTTTAATTTTTTTCAATCCGGTTACATCCAAAGAGAGCCTTAAATAATCATCCATCTTGGATGATAAGACTTCTTCGCACCAGCCCGTAAACAACTCTCTAACAAACTCCCTAAAAATATGAAAGTCTAGAAAACCTGAGCCCAATCCCCGTGGACCCAGTCCCATAACTTACAATTAGGTTATTAAATATTCTCTCAAAAAACTCCTCTAAGCCATGTAAGAAAACACTCAAACACGAACCCATGTACACCCATAACTCACATGCTCTCTATTCTTGGGTCATAAGGCAACCCAAATAACTTAAGAACCTGAGAACTTTTGTAGCTTAAGTTCTCAAACCTGTGTGTCTCACCTGTACTTTGAATGTGCCACACCTGAATTTACAAGCGTGTGTTTCATGACAAGATCTTTAGGGCCAAAGAATTGGCGGGCCCGTTCTCAATCTTTTCTTCCAAAGTAATTAACTAGGAATCAAATCAAGATTTCCTCTCGAACAGAAAAAAGAAAATGCTTAAGATTCAAGGTGATCGAAGGAGCTGTTGGGTTGTTCTTGCGGGGAAAGCCATGGTTGGCGTGATTTCAGATGTTGGAATGATTCAGATGGGCCTTTACGGAAGACATGGGTGGCAATTGGACGTGTGCCCAGCCTCTGGAAGTTTGATGAAAGGAGAGGGAAGGGCTGGGAAGCGTTGGACCTTAAACCAGTTGGGTCCAGCGTGAGTAAACAATGTGTGCAAAGCTCAACATGTGTCTAATATTTATGACATCCCCATGCTCATCTCAATTTGTTTTTCTTTTTTTGCTTGAAGATCACTACAAGAAAATACTTAAATTGCAACGCAAATTTAGCGACGCATCTTTGCGTCGCTAAATTGCGACCATATTGCGACGCCTCTGCGACAACAAAAAATTGCAACGCAATTAGTGACGCATTCGTGACTCAATAAACCAGATAATCAAAAAAAATTAATTTTTTTATTTAGTGACGCAAGTAATGCATTGCAATATTTTTAAATTTAATTTTTATAAAATATAATTATGAAATAAAAGATTGCGATGCAACACAGTGCATCGCAATGTTTTTAAAAAAATTAATTATGTTAAATAGCGACGCAATAGCGATGCAATAAATCAGAAAATTAAAAAAACAATTTTTTATTTAGCGACGCAAGTATCGCATCGCAATTATTTTTAATAAAATTAATTTTATAAATATAATTATGAAATAAAAATATTGCGACGCAATTCAGTGCGTCGCAATGTTTTTTTTAAAAATTAATTATGTTAAATAGCGATGCAACAAAACAAAAAATTAATAAAAATAATTTTTTATTTAGCGATGCAAGTATTGCGTTGCAATATTTTTTAAAAAATAATTTTTTTTAAAACAATTAAATATAATTATGAAATAAAAATATTGCGACGATTTTAGTGCATCGCAATATTTTTTAAAAAATTAATTATGTTAAATAGCGATGCATTAGCGGTGCAATAAATTAAAAAATTAAAAAAAATAATTTTAATGTAGCGATGCAAATAATGCATCACAGAGTTTTTTTTAAAAAATAAATTTTATAAAATATAATTAAAAGATAAAAAAATTAAAAATAAAATATTGCGACGCAATGAAATGCGTCGCAATTGTTTTAAAAAAATTAATTTTGGTACATGCATAGGATCGGTCGTCGTTGACCGGGATCATGGCTTGGATCGATCGCAACCGTTGGATCATCGCCGATCGGATTGATCGCAATGGTGTGAGATCGTCGTCGCCGACCAGGATCGATCATGGCTTGGATCGATTGCAACCGTCGGATCATCGCCGATCGGATCGATCGCAACGATGCAAGATCGATCGTCGCTGACCAGGATCAATCATGGCATGGATCAATTGCAACCGTCGGATCATCGCCGATCGGATCGATCACAACGGTCCGAGATCGGTCGTTGCCGACCGGGATCGATCATGGCTTCGATCGATCGCAACCATCGGATCATCGCCGATCGGATCGATCGCCATGGTCCAAGATCGGTCGTCGCCGACTAGGATCGATCATGGCTTCAATTGATCACAAATGTCGGATCGTCGCCGATCGGATCGATCGCAATGGTCTTAGATCGGTCGTCGCCGACCGAGATCGATCATGGCTTGGATTGATCACAACCGTCGGATCGTCGCCGATTGGATTGATCGCAACGGTGCGAGATCGATCGTCGCCGACCGGGATCGATCATGGCTTGGAACGATCGCAACCATCGGATCACCGCCGATCGGATCGATCGCAACGGTACAAGATCAGTCGTTGCCGACCGGGATCATGCCTTCGATCGATCGCAACCGTCAGATCGTCGCCGATTGGATCGATCGCAATGGTGCGAGATTTGTAAGTCGCCGACCGAGATTGATCATGGCTTGGATCGATCGCAACCGTCGGATCATCGCCGATCGGATCGATCGCCATGGTCCGAGATCGGTCGTCGCCGACCGAGATCGATCATGGCTTCGATCGATCGCAATCGTCGGATTATCGCCGATTGGATCGATCGCAATGGTCTTAGATCGGTCGTCACGACTGGGATCGATCATGGCTTGGATCGATCACAACCATTGGATCATCACCGATCGGATCGATCGCAATGGTCCGAGATCGATCGTCGCCGACCAGGATCGATCATGGCTTGGATCGATTGCAACCGTCGGATCATCGCCGATCGGATCAATTGCAACGGTCCGAGATCGGTCGTCGCCGACCGGGATCATGCCTTTGATCGATCGCAACAGTCGGGTTATCGCCGATCGGATCGATCGCAACGGTGCGAGATCGGTCATCGCCGACTGGGATCGATCATGGCTTGGATCGATCGCAACGGTCTGAGATCGGTCGTCGCCGACCGGGATCGATCATGGCTTGGATCGATCGCAACCGTCGGATCGTCGCCGATCGGATCGATCGCAACGGTCCAAGATCGGTCGTCGCCGACCGAGATTGATCATGGCTTGGATTGATCGCAACTGTCGGATCGTCGCCGATCGGATCAATCGCAACGGTCCGAGATTGGTCATCGCCGACCGGGATCGATCATGGCTTGGATCGATCACAACCGTCGAATCGTCGCCGATCGGATCGATCGCAACGGTTCAAGATCATCGTCGACTGGGATCGATCATGGCTTCGATCGATCGCAATCGTCGGATCATCGCTGATCGGATCGATCGCAACGGTCCGAGATTAGTCGTCACTAAACTGGATCATGCCTTTGATCGATCGCAACCATTGGATCATCGCCGATCGGATTGATCGCAACGGTCCGAGATCGGTCGTCGCCGACCGAGATCATGGCTTGGATCGATCGTCGCAATAATGCTATAAAAAAATAAATGTTATAAAAAATAATTAAAAATAAAACTTTGCGACGCAACCATTTGCATTGCAATTATTTTTAGGAAAATAATTTTTTATCAAATATAAGAATCAAATAAAATTATTGCGATGCAAATCAGTACTACTACAAGGGGAAAAAATTATTGCGACACCCAAATACGTCGCAATTGCATCGCTAAATATGCTATTGCGATGCAATAGCGACGCAATGACAGCATCGCTCAGATGTCTGTCGCAATATCCATTTGTTGCAATTGCGTCGCAATATTGCGACTCTCTGCGATGCAACAATGCGTCGCAATATTGCGACGCATCCAAATGCATCGCTAAATTTAAAACTAATTTTTAATATTTAAAATTATTATTAAATATTGCGACGCATTCAATTGCGTCGCAATATTGCGATGCATTTAGTTGCATCGTAATATTTAATAATAATATTTTTGATATAATAGCGATGCAATTTGAGTCGCTAATGTTAAATAATTTATCATTGATTTTATAACTCAAAGGCACGAGTCGAGAAGCTTCAGTCTCAGGCTTTGCAGGTCGACTCCACTGATGAGGGGTCGCCCGTCGAACTCTCACCGGAGGAGAGTCGACGTGTGCTTTTGGAGGCTGTTGGTGCCCATCCACGAGACCGTAGCATCTATGGTTTGGGCACCAGAGCTTCCATATATTTTCCCATAAGGGCTCCAGTTCGCGTGGTTCTGGCGATATTCCTCCCGAACAGATAGACAACATCCGGAGAACTCTAAAGGAGGAACTTCGCCAGGAGGTTCCGGACGAGCTTGCAGAGATGAGACACCAGATGCGTCAGATGCAGGATTTAGTTCGTCTCCTGTCGCAGGATTCAGTCCAGCCTCCACAGCCTCCACAGCCGCCTGCAGATACATTATGTATTTTTTTTATTACTTGATGCATTTTTTTATTTTTCTGTTTTGTATATGAAAATTTTAAAATTAATAAAATAAATTTTTATTTATTTTAAAAATTTTGTAATGATTGTTTTGGTCAATTGTATTAGCAATACATTGTATTAGCAAGTTTATTTATTTATTTTATATTTTTTAAATAAATAAAAAATTTACTTTAAAAATTAAAAATTAATTTACTTTATTTTTTAAAAAATAAATTAATTAATTAGCGACGCTATTTTCCATTGTAATTAATTTTAAAAAAATTAAAAATTATGTTATATTTTTTTTTTAAAAATAAATTAATTAATAGAGATGCAATTGCGACAATATTTACCGTCGCAACTATTTTTAAAAAAATTATTTTTAAAGTAGCAACGCATTTAGGGGGGTCGCCATTATTTTTAAAAATTAAAATTAAATTATTTTATTTTTTAAAAAATAAATAAATTAATTAGCAACGCTATTTTCCGTCGCAATTAATTTAAAAAAATTATAAATTATTTATTTAAATTTTTTTATAAATAAATAAATTAATTAGCGATGCAATTGTGATAAGATTTTTTGTTGCAAATATTTTTAAAAAAATTATTTATAAACTAGCGATGCATTTAGACTGCGTCGCAATATTGCGATGTATTTATGGGCATCGCAATATATTGCGACGCATTTTGGGCATCGCAGAGAGTCGCTGTTAAGCAACGCAATTGCGACAAATTAAAATTGGGACGAACGATTTAGCGATGCCTTTATTGCATCGCTAATAGTGGATAGAGGCAAAATTTTCATTGAAAAAGGGAGAAGAAAAGGCTGTCAGCTCTATTATACCACCTTGCTTCTGTAGTTTCATTAAAACATATTCTTGTATATATCACACCACCATTATACGGAGAGAATCGATTGAATACCAGCAACAATGCTAACGCTTACATACAAAGCGTTGGGAGACCCATACAAGGCTGCCAGCCATCTTTGACTTTGGTGGCCTGTTAGCCTTTGTATGTGCCCAAGCTGAACGCCCTTGTCCATGTTACCATAGTATTCCATGGTATTTAGAAGATATGCGGATGCAGTCACCTACGATTTCAAAGAAGTGATATGAAAAATATTTGGGAACAGCTCCCAAGATTTTAATATGAAAGGGCTAATATTGAGTCAAGAATCCTGACGGCCATGAGCTGTAGCAGCAAGGTGCAATCTCTGTTTCCTTCTAATGGTTAGTCCTGGAGCCTCGGCCATGTCCAATTCCTCCTTCGTCGAGCCGGGAGGCAGCTCCCAATCGAACTGATGCACAATATTTGCTAGGGCCAGCTTCACCGTAGAAGTCGCAAAGTGCAATCCTGGACAAATCCTTCGTCCTGCTCCGAACGGAATAAATTGGAAATCATTCCCTTTGAAGTCCAGAGGACTGTCCAAAAACCTCTCAGGACGGAATTCCTCTGGTGCTTCCCAAAAGTTTGGATCTCTGCTAATTGCCCAATAATTAATGATGACTCTCGTTTCTTAAGAATATGATAGCCTTGGATTTGACAATCCTCCATTGCTTCTCGTGGTAGCAACAACGGAGTTGGAGGGTGCAACCGCAGGACCTCCTTCAGGACAGCTTTTAAGTAGACCATTTCGTTCAATTCCTCCTCTCTCACCATGTCTTTGCGCCGGCTACCCTCTCACCTCAGCCTGTATTTTGTTCATGACTTCCAGGTTCGAACAAGCTCTGCCATGGCCCATTCTAAGGTGACATATGATGTCTCGGTATTGGATAATGGGCCAAAATAGGCCTTGAATATCCTAATGGGTCTTGAAAGCCCATTACCTCCTTATGTGTGTGAATGAGAAATTATGGGGACATTTAGCGATCCCACATCGAAAAAATCAAGAAAGGAAGGTTCACTTATATGGAAACCACTTCCTTGAAGCTTAAGTTCCTTAGGCTCACCATAAGTGGAGAGCTTGAGGGTGATGCTACGCGCATGTGCGAAGGGTGCAATCGGCGCTTTGTAGGCGCACTTTGCACTTCATCGGATCAGGATCAGAACTGATCGTTGATCGATCGGATGAAGGGTCGAGATGCGGTGATCAAATAACGATCGCGATCACGATCCAATGGCTCACACCTATCGGTTGACCGGTCAACAAGACCGTTGGTGATAAGGCGCTCCTCCGATCGATCAACGGTTGGTGATAAGGCATCCGTCCGATCGTATGTTGGAGATAAGGCGTCGCTCTGATCAAGTCGTTGTGATAAGAGATCGTGAAAAGACGTATCATAGCCACGCTATGACTTATCCGATCGTGGAATTGCCTTATCTGATCGGAGAAACTACCGTTCAGATCATGAAAGGCTTATCCGATCGCCCGATCTGAAGATCACGATGTCTAAAGGGCATATCAAGGGTGATAAGCTCTTAACCCTCATATCCTCCGATCAAAGAATTCAAATTAAATTAAATTCATAGGGTTGCTTCCAAAGGGTACCTAAAAACCTATAAATAGGACCCTAGATCCTTTCATTTTCTTCATTCCAATTTCATTCCGAATTGAGTTCTCTCTTAGGCATTTGCATACTTTCCTAAGGGTAGTATAGCAATAGTGCATTAAAAAGAGAGTAGCATTCTTGGTTCGAATTTTTAGTGAATTGTAGTGCTGCTTTCATCAAAAGAAGACTGTTGTATCCTGAGAGATATCGTCATACTGACCGTGAGCACCACTGCGAGACAAAATTGTCTTAAGGACATAGAATGTAACTCTAGCCTTGTCTGATAGATTAGGTAGCAACCATCTGCCACACCCAACAATCTTAAGACAATTTTCCTGCTACCATGGAAGTGCTGCTGCAGATGGCTACTATGACGACATCAGTTCAAGTCGAGAGGCCGAAGAAATTATCTGGCATGGACTTCAAGAGGTGGCAACAGAAGATACTGTTTTACCTCACAACTTTGAACCTGATCAGAGTGCTGAATGAAGATCAGCCTGTCCTGAAGGAAGGGGAGACCGACAGCAAGTCATTGCTGCGATGGAGGCATGGAAGCACTAAGACTTTCTTTGCAAAAAACTATATCCTTAATGGTCTGGATAATACCCTGTACAATGTGTATAGCAGTATTGATGCTGCCAAGGAGTTATGGGCATCCCTGGATAAAAAGTACAAGATAGAGGATGCAGGACACATTAAGTTTGTGGTTGGATGGTTCTTAGACTACAAAATGGTCAACCATAAAACAATTATAGAGCAAGTCCAAGAGCTTCAGATCATCCTGCATGAGATACATGCAGAGAGAATGTCTCTCAGCGAGTTATTCCAGGTAGCTATCATCATAGAGAAGCTACCACCACTATGGAAGGACTTTAAGAACTACCTGAAGCATAAGCGGAAGGAGATAGGACTTGAAGACCTAATTGTCCGCTTGAGGATCGAGGAGGACAATAAAAGCCAAGATAAGAAGACCGGAGGATAACCTGCTGAGCCAAAGGCCAACCTCATAGAAGGGAAGAAGAAATGCAAGTTTCCAGGCAAAGGCTTTAAACAGAAGAAGGAAAATCCAAAGAAATATAAGTTCAAGGGAAAGTGCTTTGTCTGTGGAAAGCAAGGACACAAATTCAAGGACTGTCGTTTCAAGGATAAAGAAAAGAAAGAAGTCAACATTACTGAAACCTTATCCAAAGAGGTATCCGAGATTATGCTGTCAGTTGTTGTATTGAGGCAAACATGGTTGACAAAGCAAATGAGTGGTACATCGACACTGGAGCTACCATACATGTCTGCTCTGATAAGAGTATGTTTTCATCATATACTCCTATCAATGGTAGAAATTTGATCATGAGTAACTCCACTACATCCAAGATAGAAGGACTTGGCTGCATTGTTATGAAGATGATATATGTCATGGAGCTTCTACTTAATGATGTGCTAGATGTCCCTGACATCCAGAAGAATCTTATATCAGGCTCCCTCCTAAGCAAACATGGCTTTCGAATGGTCTTTGAGTCTGATAAATTTGTACTCACTAAGGGGGGGGGGGATATTTATTGGAAGGGATTACTTGAATAATGAATTATTCAAGGTGAATGTAATGACTGTACATAGAAACCTTGAAATGAATAAAGCTTCTTCTTCTGCTTATATGGTTGACTCTTCTTGTTTATGGCATGATAGATTAGGACATGTGAATTTTAATTTATTACAAAAATTATTGAAATTAGAATTATTACCTAATCGTGAAATCGATCCATATTACATGTGTGAAGTGTGTGTTAAAGCTAAGTTAGCAAAAATACCATTTCCATCTGTTGAAAGAAATACTGAACTTCTTGACTTAATTCATAGTGATCTATGTGACTTAAAGTCAATTCAAACTCGAGGAGGTAAAAGTATTTTATAACATTTATTGATGATTCAACTAGATACTGCTACGTGTATCTACTAAAGTCTAAGGATGAGGCTTTAGAAATGTTTAAATATTATAAGAATGAAGTTGAAAATCAACTTGGGAAAAAGATTAAGGCCATAAGGAGTGATAGAGGTGGTGAATACGATGCACCTTTTGATGAATTCTGTCAAAGCATAGCATTATTCATCAAACTACTGCTCCTTATTCGCCTCAATCTAATGTAATTGCTGAATGTAAAAACTGCACATTAAAGAAATGATGAATGCTATGTTAAGAAAAAGGAAGTTACTCCATATGAGCTATGGAAAGGAAATAAGCCTTCTTATAATTACTTAAGAGTGTGGGGGTGTCTAGCTAAAGTAGCTATTTTGGACCCCAAAAAGGTCAAAATAGGATATAAAACTATTGATTGTATATTTATCGGTTATGCACATAATAGTAGTGCATATCGCTTTCTAGTGTATAAATCAGATATAACTGATATACAGAAAAATATAATCATGGAATCAAGGAATGCAACATTTTTTGAAGATATATTTCCAAGTAAAAGGAAATTAGAAATAAGTTCAAATAAAAGAACTTATGATAATAATACTGCTAGTAGTAGTCATCAAGAAGAATATCCTGAAGATGAACCCAGACGCAATAAGAGACCAAGAGTTGCAAAGTCTTTTGGTCCTGATTATGTAACTTACATGTTACAAGATGAACCTTATACATTCAAAGAGGCAATGTCTAATACAGAAGCACCCTTTTGGAAAGAAGCTGTTAATAGTGAAATTGAGTCCATCATGCATAATCATACCTGGGAGTTGGTAGACTTACCATCTGGTCTGAAACCTCTAGGGTGCAAGTGGATTTTTAAGAAAAAGCTAAAGGCTGATGGATCAATCATAAGTATAAAGCCAGATTAGTGGCTAAGGGCTTCAAACAAAAAGAAGGTATAGACTTCTTTGATACCTATTCACCAGTAAGTAGAATAACATCTATAAGAATGTTAATCACTTTTGCAGCCATTAACAATCTTGAAATTCATCAAATGGATGTTAAAACTGCTTTTCTGAATGGTGAATTTGATGAAGAAATATACATGGAACACCTAAGGGATTTATTGTTCTAGGACAAGAAAAGAAGGTGTGTAGACTTATCAAATCCTTATATGGATTAAAGCAAGCACCTAAGCAATGGCATATAAAATTTGATAATGTTATGTTATCAATTGGATTCAAAAAAAATGAATGTGATAAATGTATATATGTCAAAACCCTGCCTGAAGGGTATGTAATAATCTACTTATATGTAGATGACATGTTAATCATTGGTAGTAATACTGAAATAATTAAAAAGATAAAAAAAATGTTGATTAAACATTTTGATATGAAAATATGGGTGTTGCAGATGTTATACTAGGGATTCGAATCACTAGAACATCTGAAGAAATAATATTATCTTAATCTCATTGTATTAAGAAAATATTAAATAAGTTTAAAAAGTATGATACTAGCCCAGTGAAAATACCTGTAGATGTTAATCTACATTTGGCTAAGTATACTGGTGAACCTATATCTCAATTGGAATACTCATGTATAATTGACAGTTTAATGTATGTTATGAATTGCACTCGTCCTAACATAGCATATGCTGTCAATAAGTTGAGTAGATTCACAAGTAATCCAGGTCTAAATCATTGGACAGCTTTAATAAGGGTATTAAGATATTTTCGATATACCCTAAGTTATGGATTACATTATTTAAGATATCCAACTGTACTAGAAGGATACAGTGATGCTTATTGGATATCTAACACAGAAGATACAAAATCCATAAGTGGATATGTATTCACCTTAGGAGGAGGTGTTGTATCATGGATATCTTCTAAACAAACATGTATAGCTTGATCCACTATGGAATCTGAGTTTATTGCTTTAGAAAAGGTAGCTGAAGAAGCAGAATGACTTCGAAACCTTTTAGAAGATATCCCATATTGGCCAAAGCCTGTGTCTACAATATGCATACAATGTGATAGTCAATCAGCAATTTGCAGAGCACAGAATAAGATGCATAATGGTAAGTCTAGACATTTACGTCGCAGACATAATACCATTAACCAGTTACTTGAAATTGGTATAATTTCTATTGACTATGTTCAGTCAAAGAAAAATCTAGCAGATCCATTAACAAAGGGGTTACCAAAAGATCAAGTAAACTATTTATCGAGGGGAATGGGTTTAAAACCTATAACTAAAAAAATCTTCATAGTGGATACCCAACCTAGCTGACTGAAGATCCCAAGATCTTGGTTCAAAAGGGACAACTAAATTATGAAGAGACTTGATAACACTAAGGATGTCCAATCCTACTCATTCCTATGATAATTGGTGCTATCTGCTGAAGGTACTAGGATAAGCATTGCTTTTAATGATTCTTAAGATATGAACATCATATGGGGTATAGCAGGATACTCTTAATAAGAATCACCTATGTGAGTGTGAACTGGGCCAATTCTATGAGAATTTTAAGGTTTAATTCTCTGAAGCACTCATGAGACCAAGAGTTGTTCGGGGCCAAAATGAACACAACCATGAGAACCAAAAGAATGCTCAGAAAGAAGTTGCGTGATTGTTATTGTCTAAGTTTACACAAAATGCTGAAAGGTTCAAGACATCATGTTCACCTTTTAGCAAGTAAACTCGATAACAACTCACTAAGGAAGGTTCAAAGCCACAAGTTACTTATCCCGATACAACTTCATCCCATTATATTCTCTTTAGTGTCTGCATATTCATTTGCATTAAAATCCTTTTATGTAGGGGTTTGCCTTTGATGATCTTTGATCTAAGTCCAATTTTTATTCATGTGGGGAATTGTTGGGTAATGGGCCAAAATAGGCCTTGAATACCCTAATGGGCCTTGAAAGCCCATTACCTCGTTATGTGTGTGAATGAGAAATTATGGGGATATTTAGTCCCACATCGAAAAAATCAAGAAAGGAATGTTCACTTATACAGAAACCACTTCCTTGAAGCTTAAGTTTCTTAGGCTCACAATAAGTGAAGAGCTTGAGGGGTACGCATCACCCTCGCGCATGCGCATGCGCATGCATGTGTGCGAAGGGCGCAATGAGCGCTTTGTATGTGCACTTTGCACTTCGCACGTGCGCATCGTCGCAGGAGCTTGAGGGGCTTTAAATTTTTCCTAGATCAGAAGGATCCGATGGTGGAGACTGATTGGATCAAGATAAAGGGCTAAGATCAATTGACCGTTGATCATCAGATTAGGATCAGAACTGATCATTGATTGATCGGATGAAGGGTCGAGATGCAGTGATCAGATCATGATCGCGATCCAACGGCTCACACCCGTTGGTTGATCGGTCAACAGGACCGTTGGTGATAAGGCACTCCTCCGATAAATCAACGGTTGATGATAAGGCATCCGTCCGATCGTATGGTTGGAGATAAGGCGTCGTTTCGATCAAGCCGTTGTGATAAGAGATCGTGAAAAGATGTATCATAGTTGCGCTATGACTTATCCGATCATAGAATTGTCTTATCTGATCAGAGAACTACCGTTCAGATCATGAAAAGGCTTATCTGATCACTCGATCTGAAGATCACGATGTCTAAAGGGCATATCAAGGGTGATAAGCCCTTAACCCTCACATCCTCCGATCAAAGAATTCAAATTAAATTAAATTCATAGGTTGCTTCCAAAGGACACCTAGAAACCTATAAATAGGACCCTAGACCCTCTCATTTCATTCATTTCAATTCCATTCCGAATTGAGTTCTCTCTTAGGCATTTGCATACTTTCCTAAGTGTAGTATAGCAATAGTGTATTAAAAAGAGAGTAGCATTCTTGGTTCGAATTTTTGGTAAATTGTAGTGCTACTTTCATCAAAAGAAGATTGTTGTATCCTGAGAGACAATCGTCATACTGACCGTGAGCACCATTGCGGAATGAAATTATCTTAAGGACATAGAGTGTAACTCTAGCCTCAGTCTGATAGATTAGGTAGCCACCATCTGCCACACCCAACAATCTTAAGACAATTTTTCTGCTGCCACGGAAGTGCTACTGCAGATGGCTACTAGGACGACATCAGTTTAAGCCGAGAGACCGGAGAAATTCTCTAGCACGGACTTCAAGAGGTGGCAACAGAAGATGCTGTTCTACCTCACAACTCTAAACCTGGTCAGAGTGCTGAATGGAGATCTACCTATCCTGAAGAAAGGGGAGATCGACAAGCAAGTCATTGCTACGGTGGAGGCATGGAAGCACTCAGACTTTCTTTGCAAAAACTATATCCTTAATGGTCTGGATAATACCTTGTACAATGTGTATAGCAGTATTGATAATGCCAAGGAGTTATGGGCATTTCTGGATAAAAAGTACAAGACAGAGGATGCAGGACACATTAAGTTTGTGGTTGGATGGTTCTTAGACTACAAAATGGTCGACCACAAAACAATTATAGAGCAAGTCCAAGAGCTTCGGATCATCCTGCATGAGATACATGCAGAGAGAATGTCTCTCAGTGAGTCATTCCAGGTAGCTTCCATCATAGAGAAGCTACCACCACTATGGAAGGACTTCAAGAACTATCTGAAGCATAAGTGGAAGGAGATGGGACTTGAAGACCTAATTATCCGCTTGAGGATCGAGGAGGACAATAAAAGACAAGACAAGAAGACAGGAGGCAACCTGCTGAGCCAAAGGCCAACCTCATAGAGAGAAGAAGAAATGCAAGTTTCCAGGCGAAGGCTTTAAATAGAAGAAGGGAAATCCAAAGAAATATAAGTTCAAGGGAAAGTGCTTTATCTGTGGAAAGTAAGGACACAAATCCAAGGACTGTCGTTTCAAGGATAAAGAAAAGAAAGAAGTTAACATTACTGAAACCCTACCCAAAGATGTATCCGAGATGATGTTGTCAGCTATTGTATTTGAAGCAAACATGGTTGACAAAGCAAATGAGTGGTACATCGACACTGGAGCTACCAGACATGTCTCCTCTGATAAGAGTATGTTCTCATCATACAATCCTATCAATGGTATAAATTTGATCATGGGTAACTCCGCTACATCCAAGATAGAAGGACTTGGCCACATTGTTATGAAGATGACATCTGGAAAGGAGTTTCTACTTAATGATGTGCTACATGTCCCTGACATCTGGAAGAATCTTATATCAGGCTCCCTCCTAAGCAAACATGGCTTTAGGATGGTCTTTGAGTCTAATAAATTTGTACTCACTAAGGGGGGGATATTTATTGGAAGGGATTACTTGAATAATGGATTATTCAAGGTGAATGTAATGACTGTACACAGAAACCTTGAAATGAATAAAGCTTCTTCTTCTGCTTATATGGTTGACTCTTTTTGTTTATGGCATGATAGATTAGGACATGTAAATTTTAATTCATTACAAAATTAATAAAATTAGAATTATTACCTAATCATGAAATCGATCCACATTACATGTGTGAAGTGTGTGTTGAAGCTAAGTTAGCAAGAACACTATTTTCATCCGTTGAAAAAATACTGAACCTCTTGACTTAATTCATAGTGATCTATGTGACATAAAGTCAATTCAAACTCGAGGAGGTAAAAAGTATTTTATAACATTTATTGATGATTCAACTGGATACTACTACTTATATCTACTAAAGTCTAAGGAAGAGGCTTTAGAAATGTTTAAATGTTATAAGAATAAAGCTGAAAATCAACTTGGAAAAAAGATTAAGGCCATAAGGAGTGCTAGAGGTGGTGAATACGATGCACCTTTTGACGAATTCTGTCAAGAGCATGACATTATTCATCAAACTACTGCTCCTTATTCGCCTCAATCTTATGGAATTGCGGAACATAAAAACTGCACATTAAAAGAAATGATGAATGCTATGTTAATAAATTCTGGTACATCACAGAATTTATGGGGCGAAGCAATTCTCTCAGCAAATTATATTCTTAATAAGATACCTCTTAAGAAAAATGAAGTTACTCCATACGAGTTATGGAAAGGAAAGAAGCCTTCTTATAATTACTTAAGAGTATGGGGGTGTCTAGCTAAAGTAGCTATTCCGGACCCCAAAAAGATCAAAATAGGACCTAAAACTATTGATTGTATATTTATCGGATATGCACATAATAGTAGTGCATATCGCTTTCTACTGTATAAATCAGATATAACTGATATACAGAAAAATGCAATCATGGAATCAAGGAATACAACATTCTTTGAAGATATATTTTCAAGTAAAAGAAAATTAGAAATAAGTTCAAATAAAAGAACTTATGATAATAATACTACTAGTAGTAGTCATCAGGAAAATATCCAGAAGATGAACCCAAACACAATAAGAGACCAAGAGTTGCAAAGTTTTTTGGTCCTGATTATGTAACTTACATGTTACAAGATGAACCTCAGACATTCAAAGAGGCAATGTCTAATCCAGAAGCACCTTTTTGGAAAGAAGCTGTTAATAGTGAAATTGAGTCCATCATGCATAATCATACATGGGAGTTGGTAGACTTACCATATGGTATGAAACCTCTAGGGTGCAAGTAGATTTTTAAGAAAAAGCTAAAGGATGATGGATCAATTCACAAGTATAAAGCCAGATTAATGGCTAAGGGCTTCAAATAAAAAGAAGGTATAGGCTTCCCTTGATACCTATTCACCAGTAAGTAGAATAACATCTATAAGAATGTTAATCACTTTTGCATCCATTAACAGTCTTGAAATTCATCAAATGGATGTTAAAACTCCTTTTCTGAATGGTGAATTAAATGAAGAAATATACATGGAACAGCCTAATGAATTTATTGTTCCAAGACAAGAAAAGATGGTGTGTAGACTTGTCAAATCCTTATATGGATTAAAGCAAGCACCTAAGCAATGGCATATAAAATTTGATAATGTTATGTTATCAAATAGATTCAAAATAAATGAAAGTGACAAATGTATATATGCCAAAACCCTGCGTGAAGGGTATGTGATAATCTGCTTATATGTAGATGACCTGTTAATCATTGGTAGTAATATTGAAATGATTAAACAGACAAAGAAAATGTTGATCAAACATTTTGATAGGAACAATATGGGTGTTGTAGATGTTATACTAGGGATTCGAATCACTAGAACATCTGAAGAAATAATATTATCTCAATCTCATTATATTGAGAAAATATTAAATAAGTTTAAAACGTATGATACTAGCCCGGTGAAAGTACCTGTAGATTAAACACCTGTAGATGTTAATTTACATTTGGCTAAGTATTCTGGTGAACCCATATCTCAATTGAAATACTCACGTATAATTGTCAGTTTAATGTATGTCATGAATTGCACTCATCCTGACATAGCATATGCTGTCAATAAGTTGAGCAGATTCATAAGTAATCCAGATCCAAATCATTGGACAGCTTTAATAAGGGTATTAAGATATCTGTGATATACCCTAAGTTATGGATTACATTATTCAAGATATCCAGCTATACTAGAAGGATACAGTGATGCTAATTGGATATCTAACACAGAAGATACAAAATCCATAAGTGGATATATATTCACCTTAGGAGGAGGTGATGTGTCATGAAAATCTTCTAAACAAACATGTATAGCTCGATCTACTATGGAATCTGAGTTTATTGCTTTAGAAAAGGCAGCTAAAGAAGAAGAATGGCTACGAAACCTTTTAGAAGATATCCCATGTTGGCCAAAGCCTGTGTCTGCAATATGCATACATTGTGATAGCTAATTGGCAATTTATAGAGCACAGAATAAGATGTATAATGGTAAGTCTAGACATATATGTCGCAAACATAATACCATTAAGCAGTTACATGAAATTAGTGTAATTTCTATTGATTATGTTCAGTCAAAGAAAAACCTAGCGGATCCATTAACAAAGGGATTACCAAGGGATCAAGTAAACTATTTATTGAGGTGAATGTGTTTAAAACCTATAACTAAAAAATCTTCATAGTGGATACCCAACCTAGCTGACTGGAGATCCCAAAATCTAGGTTCAAAAGGGACAACTAAATTATGAAGAGACTTGATAGCACTAAGGATGTCCAATCCTACTCATTCCTATGATAATTGGTGCTACCTGCTGAAGGTACTAGGATAAGCATTGCTTTTAATGATTCTTATGACATGAACATCATATGGGATATAGCAGGATACTCTTAATAAGAATCACCTATGTGAGTGTGAACTAGGCCAATTCTATGAGAATTTTAAGGTTTAATTCTCTAAAGCACTCATAAGACCAGGAGTTGTTCGGGGCCAAAATGAACACAACTATGAGAACCAAAAGAATGCTTAGGCAGAAGTTGCGTGATTGTTATTCTCTAAGTTTACACAAAATGCTAAAAGGTTCAAGACATCATGTTCACCTTTTAGCAAGTAAACTCGATAACAACTCATTAAGGAAGGTTCAAGGCCACAAGCTACCTATCCCGATACAACTTCATCCCATTATACTCTCTTTAGTGTCTGCATATTCATTTGCATTAAAATCCTTTTATGTGGGGGATTACCTTTGATGATCTTTGATCTAAGTCCAATTTTTATTCATGTGGGGGATTATTGGGTAATGGGCCAAAATAGGCCTTGAATACCCTAATGGGCCTTGAAAGCCCATTACCTCGTTATGTGTGTGAATGAGAAATTATGGGGACATTTAATCCCACATCAAAAAATCAAGAAAGGAAGGTTCACTTTGGAAACCACTTCCTTGAAGCTTAAGTTCCTTAGGCTCACCATAAGTGGAGAGCTTGAGGGGTACGCATCACCCTCGCGCATGCGCACGCACGTGTGCGAAGGGCGCAACGAGCGCTTTGTAGGCGCACTTTGCACTTCGCACGTGCGCATCATCGTAGGAGCTTGAGGGGCTTTAAATTTTTTCTAGATCAGGAGGATCCAACGGTGGAGACTGATCGGATCGCATCATCGCGAGGAGCTTGAGGGGCTTTACATTTTTCCTAGATCAGGAGGATCCGATGGTGGAGACTTATTGGATCAAGATAAAGGGCTGATATCAATTGACCGTTGATCATCGGATTAGGATCAGAACTGATCGTTGATCGATCGGATGAAGGGTCGAGATGCGGTGATCAAATCATGATCGCGATCGTGATCCAACGGCTCACACCTGTCGGTTGACCGATCAACAGGACCGTTGGTGATAAGGCGCTCCTTCGATAAATCAATGGTTGATGATAAGGCATTCGTTCGATCGTACAGTTGGAGATAAGGCGCTGTTCTGATCAAGCCATTGTGATAAGAGATCGTGAAAAGACGTATCATAGTCGTGCTATGACTTATTCGATCGTGGAATTGTCTTATCTAATCGGAGAACTACCGTTCAGATCATGAAAAGGCTTATCCGATCGCCCGATCTGAAGATCACGATGTCTAAAGGGCATATCAAGGGTGATAAGCCCTTAACCCTCACATCCTCCGATCAAAGAATTCAAATTAAATTAAATTCATAGGGTTTCTTCCAAAGGACACCTAGAAACCTATAAATAGGAACCTAGACCCTCTCATTTCATTCATTCCAATTCCATTCCGAATTGAGTTCTCTATTAGGCATTTGCATACTTTCCTAAGGGTAGTACAGTAATAGTGCATTAAAAAGAGAGTAGTGATGCGTGTCGTAGCGCAACGATTAAAACACCTTAATTTCACTAATAGAATAGTGAGAGTAATGGATCGATTCCATAGGGACTTTAGCGATTATCTTGAAATACATTTATAAATTTAACTAAATAGATAACTAAGTAGATAATTAGTAGTGCAAAATAATAAGATATGGTTTATCATATTAGAGCACGGCTCGTACCCGTAGATCACGGCCCGTCCCTTTTAAGAATAAATCAGTCTAAATTATTTTTACTTAAATAGAATTTAATAACAATTTAACATGGATAGAAACTTTATTTTATATTAAAAAGTTATGACATTAACAAGGCAACAAATTATAATAAATTCCTGAACTAAACCAGAGACAAGCTGAACCGGGTTGAAGACATGAACCGAGCCACGAACAAAGCTTCAATGGAATCCACGGATGCAGAACCTCCAGATCCACGGACGGCCGCCAGCAGAAATTCCACGAACGGATTCTCCAAGCCACGAACTGATTGAGCCTCCAAGAAAAAAAAACACCCACGAACAGAGGACTCCACGAACGTTTGCTCTTAGGAACAGAGCTCGTCTTCTCCAAGCCACGGAACAGAACAGAGCTCACGAAGGGCTCTTGACGGATCTCACAGATGCAGCGCCTCCATCGACTTCTCCTCCTAAACGAAACCTCCCTGCTGCTATTTGTAGAAGCCCAGATGTGGCCTAGATGCGGAGAAACAACTATCGCCAAAACAGAGATGACGCAGAGAAGCAATGAGCGGCGCGGAGAAAATCCGGATAAAATCAAAATTCCTTCTAGATGAATTTAATTCTTCCAATTTAATAATCTCCTATCCAATTTATTCCTTAATTGGTGGAGGAAAAGATTAGATTTGATTAGGAGAAGAATCGTGCGAAATAAAGAAGTATGTGTTGAGAACACGATGAAGTCGGCACTGGGTTTGCCGACTTTGCTTTAAAATTCGCGCTAAATCCTTATAAAATTAATTCTAAGCTCGTTTTAAGTCCGATTCGAGTGCCGTTTGCATCATTAAATTTCTAAAATCAAGCTCTTTAAATTGATAAGGTTTTTCCTAAAATATTATATAAATTATTACAATACTAAATAATAATATGTATATTGAATTATTAATTAATAGGTTTTGTGATAATTATTTATGCATCACTCCCCCCAACTTGAATCTTACTCATCCTCGAGCAAATAAGAAATTTAAAAATGTGTACCAAGCTAGTCCAAGAATTGATAGTTATCTTACAGTTCTTCTTAAAAATTTTTTGGTTAGATCATAAGGGAGGTACTTCATTGGATTATTAAGTTTACCCATTTAGTAATAAAGTGCAGTCCATAAGAATTTATAGAAGTCTTCCTTCACTAACTTTCCACTTCTCTGATTAAGTCTTCTAACTTAATTTGGGTTGGGTGTAATATCTTTTGTACTTTGGTTTCCTTATTTATTTATTTATTTATGTGTAAATCAGTGCAATGTCCTAACCCCTTGCTTTCTAATTAACCCTTGTAGCGAGCTTTAGGGCAATGGCTCCCAAACCAATTGGTTTTAGGGCATTAGGTGTAAAACACCCCTCGGACTTACTGACTCGAGTCAAAAAGGCTTTAAGTAGAACTGGCTCTTCTTAGGTTCTTTTACATTCCCACCTTTTTACGCGAACAACATCACTTTCTTAGGTGATGGGGGCTGGTTACTCAGTGAAAGATGTTAAGAACCTAATTTATTAACTTTAAGAGAGATTTTTTTTTCTTTTTTTTTTGAATAACATTTTCACCCATACCCTTATTAAGTAGATTATACTATTAAGATTAGTGGTCAGAAGGGTCTGAAATTATTCTAAAAATTTTCTGGGCTAAACCCTACCTTTTATTAGGTTTTCTTAATAATTTATTCCTTAGTATCTCAAAAATAATCTAACTATTATTCATTAATCATTCATAGACTGCTTGATTAACTTCAAATCGAGACAGAATTTGGTACACACATCTGATTATAGTTTCACTCTAGGATTTACTTATTCTTTTTTCTCTCCCCCAACTCAATTTCCATTGTCCCTAATGGAAGAAAAATTAATTTCAAGAAAAGATACTACCTGGTAGAGTATTTGAAGGTTGGACGTTTCATTGTTGCCATCTTCTTTCAATATGCTTCTCTGGTCATACTAAAAGAACAGAAAGTTAAAAATAACTAGTAAACTGGGTTACCTCCCAAGAGCGCTAAATTTAAAGTCTTCAGCCAGATTGTGCTACTTATTATGATAATGTTGGGTTCATAAGATCAATTGATTTAACAATTTCTTCATCATTAATTTCTTCTATATATGGTTTCAAACGTTGGCCATTTACTTTGAATGTATTTCTCTGCTTGGGGTCTTTAAGCTCTACAGCTCCATGGGGAAATACTTGAGTTACTATAAAAGGTCCATTCCATCGTGAACGAAGTTTTCCAAGGAAAAGGTGTAATCTTGAATTGTAAAGCCATACTTTTTGATTTGGTTCAAAAGTTTTTCTATTAATAAATTTATCATGATATGCTTTGGTTCGTTCTTTATAAATTTTTGAGCTTTCATATGCATCATTTCGTAGCTCTTCTAACTCATTTAATTGGAGTTTTCTATTGACACCTGCATTTTTCATATCATAATTAAATTGCTTGATGGCCCAAAATGCACAATGTTCTAATTCTACAGGTAAATGATAGGCCTTTCCAAATATGAGCCTGTAAGGAGACATTCCTATGGGAGTTTTAAATGCAGTACGATAAGCCATAATGCATCATCCAAACGTTCTGACCAATCTTTCCTATCAGGTCTCACCATTTTTTCAAGGATATTTTAATTTCTCTATTTGATATTTCAACTTGGCTACTAGTTTGGGGATGATAAGGTGTAGCTACCTTATGAGTAATTCCATATTTGTTCATTAATCCTTCAAAGTGTCTATTCATGAAATGTGTACCCCCATCACTAATTATAGCCCTTGGGCATCCAAAACGGCTAAGGATATTATGCTGAACAAACTTGATTACAACTTTATGGTCATTGGTTCGAGTTGCCCTGGCTTCAATCCATTTTGACACATAATCAACTGCCACTAGAATGTATTAAATCCAAAAGAGGAAGGAAATGGGCCCATAAAATCAATACCCCATACATCAAAATTTTTACAACCAAGATAGGGTTTAGGGGCATCATGTCTTTTCAAGAAATATTTCCTGTTTGTTGACATTGGAGATAATTACGACCAAATTCATGTGCATCTTTAAAAAGAGTTGGCCAATAAAACTAACTTTGTAGTACCTTTGCTACAGTTTTCTTTCTACTAAAATGTCCTCCACAGGCAAGAGAATGACAGAAGTTAAGTATACTTTTGAATTAACTCTCGGGAATACATCGCCTAATCACCTGATCTGAACAATACTTAAATAATTCAGGGTCTTCCCAAAAGTAATATTTGACTTGTAGAAAAATCTATCTTTTTCTTGTTTTGTCCAATGGGAAGGTACTTTTTCTGTTGCCAAATAATTCACAATATGGGCAAACCAGGAAAGATTGCTATGGGAAATTGAGAATAGCTGCTCATTAGGAAACCTATCTCTGATTATTTCTTTATTATATTCTACTAAGATCCTAGAGATATGATCAGCTACCATATTTTAGAACCCTTCTTATCTAAGATTTCTAGGTCAAATTCTTGTAGAAGAAGGATCCATCTAATCAATCTGGGTTTTGTATCCTTTTTTGATATAAGATGCTCAACGCTGCATGATCTGAATAAACTAAAACCTTAGATCCTAACAGATATGATCTAAACTTTTTTAGGGCAAACACAACTGCTAGTAATTCTTTTTCAGTGGTAGTATAGTTCATTTGTGCATCTGAAAGAGTTTTGCTAGCATAATAAATTACATGGGGTTCTCGATTGAGTTTTTGTCCTAGAACTGCCCCTACAGCATAATCAAAAGCATCACACATGATTTCGAAAGGTATGGTCCAATCTGGGGGCTTGATAATTGGTGCAGTGGTCAAAGCAGTTCGAAGGATGTTATAGGCTGTTAGACAATCTTTATCAAAATTAAAAGAACTATCTTTGGTCAACAAATTACACAATGGTCGAGAAATTTTACTGAAATCTTTGATGAAGCGTCTATAAAAACCAGCATGACCAAGGAAAGATCGTACTTGTTTAACTGAGGTTGGGGTGGTAGATTGAGATCAATTCAACCTTGGCTTTATCAACCTCAATACCTCGCTCTGAAACAATGTGTCCGAGCACAATTCCCTCACGAACCATAAAATGGCTCTTCTCCCAACTTAGGACTAAATTCATTTCCATACATCGTTTAGTACCTTAGTCAAGTTCTCGAGACAGCTATCAAATGATGCACCAAAAACTAAAAAATCATCCATAAATACTTTCAAAAATTGACCAATCATATCAGAAAATATGGCCAACATACATCGTTGAAAAGTGGCTGGTGCATTACAAAGACCAAACGGCATGCGTCTAAAGGCAAATGTTCCAAAGGACAGGTGAAGGTGGTCTTTTCTTGATCTGCAGGAAATACTGGGACTTGATTGTATCCTGAATATCCATCTAAGAAACAAAAGAAACTTTGTCCCGCTAGCCGTTCTAGAATTTGATCGATAAAAGGCAAAGGAAAGTGGTCTTTCCTAGTCACGGCATTCAACTTTCGATAATCTATACACACTCTCCAACTAGTTGATGTGCGAGTAGGAATTGATTCGCCCTTTTCATTTTTAATCACGGTAATACCCAATTTTTTAGGTACTACTTGGATTGGACTGACCCATTGACTATCTGAAATTGGATAAATGATACCAGCATCAAGCCATTTTACTACTTCTTTCTTAACAACATCCCTCATGTTCGGATTTAGCCTTCGTTGCATGTCTCTATGTGGTTTGGCTTCAATTTCACTATGAATGTGGTGCATGCAAACGGAAGGGTCAATTCCCTTAAGATCAGCTATTGTCCATCCAATTGCCTCTTTATGTTCTTTAAGTACATCTACCAATTTATCTTCCTCAGAGGTTAGGGTAGATGCAATGATTACTGGAAGGGTATCATTGGGTCCAAGGAATGAATATTTTAAGTCATCTGGAAGAGGTTTCAACTCTAGTTGGGGTGGTTCTTCCAAGGATGGTATTAAAGGGTTTGGTTTAGTTGGAAGTGGTTCATATTTTATAGTCCAAGGAGGGATGGTGTCGAACTTAGGTGGTTCTAATAACATGTTTATCTCTTTGGTATACTCATCAATATCAAAGTCATCTATTCCAAAATGTGTAAGACATGTTTGTAAAGGATCCGAATCAATCAAACTTTGGAATTTCTTATCTACTACTTCCTCTATCATGTTTACTTCATTTAAATCATACACAGGTGGTCCTTGGGAAGCATTAAAAATATTTAATCTCATCTTCTTGTT